>CAUYLG010052974.1:0-16301 GCA_963573385.1 Cacajao melanocephalus
AGCAAAGACTTGGAACCAACCCAAATGCCCATCAATGATAGACTGGATAAAGAAAATGTGGCACATATATACCATGGAATCCTATAGAGCTAGAAAAAGGATTTCATGTCCTTTGCAGGGACATGGGTGAAGCTGAATACCATTATTTTCAGCAAACTAACACAAGACTGAAAACCAAACACCACATGTTCTCGCTTGTAGGTGGGAGTTGAACAATGAGAACACATGGATATAGCGAGGGGAACATCACACACAGGGCCTGTGGGGGTGGGGAGGCTCGGGGCGGGATGGCATTGGGAGAAATATCTAATGTAGATAATGGGTTGGTGGGTCCAGGAAACCACCATGGCAAATGTGTACCTTTGTAACAAACCTGTACATTCTGCACATGTATCATAGAACTCAAAGTATAATAATAAAAAAATACAAAAATGGACAGGTGTGGTGACTTTCCTAGATTTTCTTCTAGAGTTTTACAGTTTTGGGTTTTACATTTAAGTCTTTAATCCATCT
The DNA here is from genome assembly GCA_963573385.1 of Cacajao melanocephalus. Lineage (NCBI taxonomy): Eukaryota > Metazoa > Chordata > Mammalia > Primates > Pitheciidae > Cacajao > Cacajao melanocephalus. Next base: position 514 of record CAUYLG010052974.1, read on the forward strand.
TGAGTTAATTTTTGTTTAAGGTGTAAGAAAGGGGTTCAGCTTCAATTTTCTGCATATGGCTAACCAGTTCTCCTGGCACCATTTATTAAATAGGGAATCATTTCCCCATTGCTTGCTTTTGTCAGGTTTGTCAAAGATCAGATGGTTGTAAATGTGTGGTCTTGTTTCTGAGATCTCCATTCTGTTCCATTAGTCTATGTGTCTGTTTTGTTTTGTTTCGTTTCGTTTTTTTCCCAGTACCATGCTGTTTTGTTACTGTAGACTTGTAGTAGTATAGTTTGAAGTCAGGTATCGTGATGCCTCCAGCTTTGTTCTTTATGCTTAGGATTGTCTTGGCTATACGAGCACTTTTTTGGTATCATGTGAATTTTAAAATAGTTTCTTCTAATTCTGTGAAGAATGTCAATGGTAGTTTAATGGGAATAGCATTGAATCTATGAATTACTTTGAGCAGTATGGGCATTTTCACAATTTTGATTCTTTCTATCCATGAACATGTAATGTTTTTCCTTTGTTTGTGTCCTTTCTGATTTCCTTGAGTAGTGGTTTGTAGTTCTTGAAGAGCTCCTTCACTTCCATTGTTACCTGTATTCCTAGGTATTTTATTCTCTCTGTAGTAATTGTGAATGGGAGTTCGTTCATGATTTGGCTCTCTGCTTGCCTGTTGTTGGTGCATAGGGGTGCATGTGGCTTCTGCACATTGATTTTGTATCCTGAGACTTTACTGTAGTTGCTTATCATCTTAAGAACTTTTGGGCTGAGATGATGGAGTTTTCTAGATATAGGATCATGTTATCTTCAAACACAGACAATGTGAGTTCCTCTCGTCCTATTTGAATACCCTTTCTTTCTTTCTCTTTCCTGATTACGCTGGCCAGAACTCCAAATACTATGTTGAATAGGAATGGTAAGAGAGGGCGTCCTTGTCACCTGCCAGCTTTCAAAGGAATGCTTCCAGCTTTTGCCCATTCCGTATGTTATCTGTGGGCTTGTTATAAAATGCCCTTATTATTTTGAATTATGTTCCTTAAATGCCTAGTTTATTGAGAGTTTTTAACATGAAGGGATGTTGAATTGTATTGAAGGCCTTTTCTGCTAATATTGAGATAATCGTGTGGTTTTTGTCTTTAGTTCTGTTTATATGATGAATTACATTTATTGATCTGCATATGTTGAACCAGCCTTGCATCCTGGAGACAAAGCCAACTTGATTGTGGTGAATAAGTTTTTGATGTGCTGCTGGATTTGGTTTATCAGTATTTTATTGGGAATTATTGGATTGAAGTTCATCAGGGATATTGAAGTTTTCTTTTTGTTGTGTCTCTGCCAGGTTTTGGTATCGGGATGATGCTGGCCTCATAAAATGAGTTAGGGAGGAGTCCCTCCTTTTTCTTTATTTGGCATAGTTTCAAAAGAAAGGCTATCAGCTCTTTTTTGTACCTTTGGTAGAATTCAGGTGTAAATTCATCTGGTCCTGGGCTTTTTTTTGTTGGTAGGTTATTTATTACTGCCTTATTTTCAGAACTTGTTATTAATCTATTCAGGGATTCAGCTTCTTCCTGGTTCAGTCTTGGGAGCGTGTATGTGTCCAGGAGTTTGTCTATGGTAGGACTGTTCATTTCCTGGGGAAGCACTTTCCAGAGTTCATAGGCTCTCTGTAATTTCTGTCCTTTCAAAGGTTACCGTTTTACTTAAGTAGGATTTTGAGAGAGTCGAGTCAGAGTAGGGTTGGAATAACAGCAGTGGCCATTATTAGAAAAAGGTCTTACAAATTCTTAAATTCTACTTAAATCTTAGCAGAGAGTTATAATCTGGGATGTCATTTGTAAACAAAGAACATAAAAAATTTTGCTGGGGGCCGCCCACGGAGCCAGAGGGCAGCGATGCAGGTCCCAGGGCAGCGGCCCTGTTTCACTCTCCTAGGCGCTGCCTTTAGTCTGTGCCGTTCCTCCGCCCGCCATCAGAGGCTGCTGCTGGCCTGGACAGTTCCTATTGGCCTGGGGCACTGCAAGCCTCCCTACTGCCAAACCTTTCCTTCCAACCACTGCCAGCTTGGCTGCACAGTTTCGGCCTCTATGCCTTTTTTGTTATCTTTTTTATAAGCATACACTAGATTGCCTTGTTGATCTTGCATTACCGGGCAATCTAAGGGCTCCCCTTTTAATGCCGCTTGCTTAAGAGAAGGTCCCTTAAATGTAGCGTATCTCTTGTCTTTTTTCTTATTGGAGTAGGGGGCTCAGGCAAAACCTCCGTTTTCTCTTTGTTATTTTTGCCTGGTGATGGTGTTACTGGGACCCGTTGCCTTTGCGCATGATGCTGTTCGAGTTCTCGCCACTTGTTCTCAGAGCTTTACCTCTAGTGTACTTTCTGCAAGGAACCATGAGCTTTGGGAAACAACAATTTGCCTGGGATCCCTTAACTGAGCCTGCGAAACCGAGGCCCCACTAGCTTTAAGCAGCTATTACAATACTTTTTACCTGTTGAGCTGATAGCTGTTGTCGCATGATGAAATCCTAGCCTGAACAATCCCCCTCAAACTTGGTAATCCCAAGTGGGTACCGATAAGTTACTGATTACTCGCTGCACAGTCTCTTTTCACCTCCGTTTTCAGGTTCTGTCATGATCCTTGATCCATTACAGCTCTCCTCACACGGGGCGCTGCTATCAGGGTCCAACAGGCAGACCCTGTCTCAACAAAAGATGAATAAATTCACTCGGACACAGATTTTCAGTGAAATAGTGGGCTGGGGTGTCTGGGCCATTCAGTCGAAGGAGTTAACGGCTGCCAGCCCTGACTCACTGGCCTTGTGGGCTTTTATTTTGTATAGATCAAAGGACAAGGGTCTTTGGATAAACACCATTATTAACTTCTGCCGACCCCTCGAATAGGAGGCAGTCAAGCGCAGATGGGCAAAGGTTGGTCTTAGGACAACGAGCTATTTGTATTCTCCTGTTAACTGCCTTATGTTTCAAGCCTCAAGATAAAAGAACTAGCTGCCTTCGGCCCATTCTTTCCTGAAGTTTTTACAAAAACCTCCCAGCCTTCCAAGAAGCTTTGCAATTATTCTATAATGTTTATAATTTTGCCAGCCACCTTGATTGATCCACCACACTCATCAATGGTACACTGGAAAAAGAGAACATGGAACATATACACCATGGAATACTATGCAGCCATAAAATGGAACGAGATCATGTCCTTTGTAGGGACATGGATGGAGCTGGAAGCTATTATCCTCAGCAAACTAACGCAGGAACAGAAAACCAAACACTGCAGTCCTCACTTATAAGTGGGAGGTGAACGATGAGAACACATGGGCACAGGGAGGGGAACAACACACACTGGGGCCAGTCGGAGGGAGAGCATAAGGAAAAATAGCTAATGCATTCTGGGCTTAACCTATTTATGCCTAGTGTTCCATTTTTCGAACGCTAAGCATGTGGAGTTCTTTATATCCTGCTGCTGAAGGTCATGGCTGAGGTCTAATTTTTCACACTCAAAAAATTGCAACCTCTGGCATAAATGGATTAATACCTAGGTGATGTGTTGATAGGCACAGGAAACCACCATGGCACTGGTCACCTATGTGAGAAGCCTGCACATCCTGCATATGTATCCCGGAACTTAAAATTTTAAATATATATGTATATATATTTAATGTGGAATTTAAAAAATTATTAATAGGTTCTTTTGTTTATCTGAGTAATTTTGCATCAACGTGCTTTTATTATGAAAGAGAAGATTCAGTGGGTACAAAATTGCAGATACATGGGTCAGAAGTTCCCACAATATAGTATGGCTTAGTATTCTGTGTCATAATTGTCTGTCTGTATTTCTCTCTGGTCTTTAAACCTCATTAGGGCAAAGATCAACTCTTTTACTATTTGATTCCCTATGTATTAAACAATATGTGACAAATAATAATCCTTCAAGAAATATTTGTAAAAGAAAGTATTGTGTAATATATCATTGTGGTATGGTTTTATTGATGTGTTTTTTGAAGTGTTGTTACTTTTGTGCCCTTAGAGGCTATAGTGGACTCTCAGGCCATATATGTTGGATGATTTAGTGGAAAAGAGATTATACTTTTATATTTTATTCTATTTATTTGTGTTTTAATCTTGTTTGAGCCTATAGAGGCGAAGATAGAGCTCAGAGTTAAAAACAGTAATGTTCTAACTTTCAGAACTGCTAAAAGCAAAATTAGCTGTCAAGGAAAATCCTGAGTTTTATGACTGCAGTGGTTCCCCAAAGCCTGGAGAATCGAAGCTTTGAGATACTGCATGGTGTGCCCCACCTCTGTTGGGTATAGTGAGGAACATGAGTTGAGGAGTGGATTAGATGAATTTGAGGATTTTTTTCCAAGTTGACAGTTTGAATTGATGAGTGTGTAAGTGAGGAATGAGCCCACGGTCTTTGACTACTTTGCTGAGTGCTAAATTGCTGGTTTTTTTTTTAGCTAATTCTGGAATGTACATATTGGTTTTAATAGATTATCTTTTTAGCACTGGAAATAAACAAATTTATGACCCTGCATTTTCACATGTAAACTTCGAGTTGTTACCGTAAAATGCTGGAAGTTGCTTGGCTATAACCACTGTAATAATTTCCTGGCAGTTTTGCATTTTATTATAATTCAACTATTTAAATAAATGGTTTAATCTAGTAATGGGCAGAAAACTATAGCTAATCCCTGGAACTGACATAGGGGAGTTGGTTTCTTTCTGAGGAAAGATGTGACACTCTCTGATGAATTTGGCAAAATACCAATTCAGTAAAATTTGCCTGGTTCCTTTTTATTGCCATTTAATGGCTTTTACTCATACTGTTGGCCTGATGGCAGATGGAGGTAATTTGCAGATGTATAGGTATCTACAGTAAATAAAAGGCAAAAATGGAATAAACATTCTTTGTTTTTTAATGTTGCTGGAATGTAATATTTCCATATTTGGTTGATCATCAAATCATTCAAGTCTATGCAAAATACTTTTTTCTGAAATGATAAATCATCTTGATGGATTAGACTTAGATGTCCAATTTTTTTATTATGCATTCTAAATTATGTATAGGTGCATTTTGAAAATTATATATATACATGTATTATTGTACTCATATTTGTTATAAAACATGAAATATCAAGTGATTAAATACTTGATTTATTAATGTCATAAAATTGTACCCTACTCAAAATATATTTCAAGAAGCTATCATTTGAAAATAATGTAAAATATTCCTTATTATAATGATTTTGTTGCCAAAAGTAATGTTAGAGTCTCTGTTACTGATCATTTTCATGACTGTAAATTTTCAACATTTGGTAACAAAATTTCCTGATGTTTTAAAATCTTAAAGAATTTCAGTAGATTTGACACATTTTTGTTAAAAGTATGAAAGTGTCACAGCTTTAGAAGAATTTAGAATAATTACCAGTTGGTATTAGGGATAATTTTAATAGACAAATTTTAACTGAAACATTTGCTTTATTGATGAGTAGGACTAAAAAGAATGTCATAGTGATGGAACCATTTTAAAACATCTGTTTCTAAAAGCTTCTTTTAACATGTTTGACAGAACTCAGAGTAGGGTAATTATAAACTTTGCCATTTTCTTATGTTTGCATTGGCATAAATGATGCCGGGCACAGTGGCTCACCCACCCCTTTGCATCATTACTATTTGCAAGTCTCTGTTTCTTTGCAAGTGTATTGTAAACTACTTGTTCATTTTATGAATATTAGCCTGATTAATTCAGATAAGATGATCAAGACAGTTTAAGCAGGCAGATGTGAAGAAGGGAATGTGCTGTGCCTTAACCATCTTATAGGTACTAGCACACTGTACGTAACAGATGAACATCTGATATTGGATCTGAGTGGGCACACCAATGTTGTTTTACTTGTTAAATAATAGTGGAAGTTTTCAATTTTATTCTATTTATTTATTGAGATGGAGTTTTGCTCTTGTTGCCAAGGCTGGAGTACAAATGGCACATGGTTGTACCTCACTGCAATCTCTGCCTCCCGGGTTCAAATGATTCTCCTTCCTCAGCCTTCCAAAGCTCACTGCAATCTCTGCCTCCCGGGTTCAAATGATTCTCCTTCCTCAGCCTCCCGAGTAGCTGGGATTACAGGCACGTACCACCACACCAGGCTAATTTTTGTAGTAGAGATGGGGTTTCACCATGTTGGCCAGGCTGGTCTCGAATTCCTGACCTCAGGTGAACCACTCGCCTCAGACTCCTAAAGTGCTGGGATTCCAGGCTTGAGCCACTAATTGCCCTATCAATTTTATTTTTATATTAGAAATATAAATAGGAGTTACAATATTTTCTTTCCGATGTTCCATTGGAAACTACTGGTTGAAAGGATAGGTCCCAGTGTCAACTGCCCAGTTGGCAGTTTTGGAGAGAATATAAGTTCTCTGAAGGCATGCATGAAGCATCCTTCATGGTAACAGATGGTAGTGTTAGTATTGTCACTTGTTTAATGTTTCATAACTGTTTAACTCTTCAAACTTCAGTATTATCTATATCCTTCATAGCAGTCCAGTAGAGTAGTATCAGTTATAGGTATCATTCCTACTTTCAAATGAAGTAATTGGGGCTCACTAGTTGTGACTTGCTCAAGGTTACATAAATGATAAGTGACAGAACTGGATTTAAAGTGCAGAATCCACTTTATTAAACTGCTTCTGTCTTCTAGCCAAGTGTGTTACGCAAAGTAAGTATTCAGACATTGGTTAACTATATTATTAATCAAGAAAACAGCAGAACAGGTTTAAGCAATTTTTTTTCACTCTCCTCAGTGTCAAAAAGCAATCGAGTAAAAGATCCAAGATAAATAACTTCAATTCCAAAAAAGAACTTCAATTCCAAAATTTCCCTATGACTAGGTTGATGTAATTGGATAGTTGATAAAATGAGTGGGAAATTGAAAAGGGAGTATTTTGAGAATGTGTGGCAACTTAATGGTAATTTTGAAGAACAAATGGATAGTTATTGAAATATTGTAGTTTTCTAAACTTACGTGCTAGGGCTTAAAGGTCTTTCAGATTTTATGAAATTATTTGTTGCAGTAGAAATTGGCATAAATGATACCAAGCACGGTGACTCAATGCCTGTAATCCTAACCCTTTGGGAGGCCAAAGTGGGCAGATCATGAGGTCAGGAGATCGAGACCATCCTAGCCAACATGGTGAAACTCAACTCTAGTAAAAATACAAAAATTCACTGGGCATGGTGGCAGGTGCCTGTAGTCCCAGCTGCTCTGGAGGCTGAGGAAGAAGAATTGTTTGAACTCAAGAGGCAGAGGTTGCAGTGAGCTGAGATGGTGCCACTGCACTCCAGCCTGGCGAAAGAGAAAGACTCCATCTAAAAAAAAAAAAAAAAAAAAAAACACCAAAAAAAGAAAGAAAGAAATTGGAATAAATGAATGGAAACTTAAATTATCTCATCTGTGCAAGGCAGTCTTCAGAGATTGATGTTTATATAAATGAAAACCTTCCGAAAAAAATTTTTGGCTACATTTCAAGCTGGATAGCAGGGTTAGAACTTCAACTTCTAAATTGGTGATACAATGACAGAAATCACAAAAGAAATATTTCACAGGAAAAATGACATACCCCCAAAACATTCAAATCAAGAAAATCACAGTGGATGGTCCCCCTTAAGGTACTGAGTACTTGGCTTCCCCACTGGTAAATGCCTCTCTTATACTAAGTTGTTGTCATGCAAAGTAGCATTGCAGCTCTGTCCTTTTACAGAATATTTTCAGGTTCTAAAAGTGATATATTATTTCAGATTCATATACTACAGAATAGCATAAAATAAAATTATATGTATAGGATTTAAGTTATAATAACAAAAACAAGTTTTTGTAGTTTTCTTAGGATTATTCTTATATAAATGAAGAGTGTGTCTATATTAAGAATTACTTACTGGCTTTATGAATATTAAATAAGCCTGGGCAAGGTGGCTCATGTCTGTAATCCCAGCACTTTAGGAGGCCGAGGCAGATGCATCACCTGAAGTCAGGAGTTGGAGACCAGCCTGGCAAATGTCGTGAAACGCTGTCTCTACTAAAAATACAAAAATTAGCTGGGTGTGGTGACGCATGCCTGTAATTCCAGCTACTCTTGAGGCTGAGGCAGGAGAATTGCTTGAACTCTGGAGGCAGAGGTTGCAGTGAGCTGAGATTGTGCCGCTACACTCCAGCCTCGGTGACAGAGCAAGACTCCATCTCAAAACCCACAGATGTGAGGATTTGCAATTAGAAAGCCTGCAGGGAAATTTTTGGAACTTCTAAGTCAACCTAAATTTACAGATATTAAAGCAGGTTTGGAGAGGAACATTTGTCCTTCTGAAGTAATACTGTGATTTGGACTTACAGGCTTTGTGATATATTGGCATCACCATACCTCTGTTAATTATAAACTTATCTATTCTCAGTGTCTTGTTAAATGTTGAAATGGGACTTGACATTTGCTGTTCTTCCTCTTCTATTATTTATAATTAATTACTTTCTAGTGCCAGACAGTTTTCTAGGTACTGAATAAACAAAAATCCTGTTGTTATGTTTTTATGGAAAGAACCACCTGGGAAACTATTGCGAAAAATAAATGAGTATCCGTAAAACACAGCCCATGAGATCATTCCTGTTTTATTTATTTAGAGAATGGGTCTGATTCTGTCACCCAGGCTGAAGTTCAGTGGCTGGATCATTGCTCAGTGTAACCTCAAACACCTGGCCTCAAGTGATCCCCCAACCTCAGCCTTCCAAAGTGTTGGGATAAAAAGCCTGAACCACTGTGCCTGGCCATTGCCCTGTTTTAAAGATCAGGAAACTGAAAGTACAGAGAGGAAAGTGACTTGCTGAGGGTCACACAGCCAATAAGTGGCAGAGCTGTTTCCTCTCTAGGTAGTCTAGGCCTGAAGGTCATATTCTTTCTTTCTGTTCTGCATCAAAAACCCTAGGCAGGAATGGTAAAAAGACTGAAAGAGCCAAGGCAACATAGGTACCTGAATAGTGGGAAAACACCGGTGAGGACTGCTAGAAATTTTAGGCAGCCCTTAAAAGGCCTTCAGCAACAATTTGAACCTGACTCATGAGTCAGTTAATTCTCTGCAACTTTTTTTTTAAAGAGAATACAATGAATAAAGCAATGACCTTTGAAACATGTGAACCTGTATTTGAATTATTTCCTCTCCATTTGGTTTTGCAGAGTCACCATTTCTTCATGAGAAAGAAATTTTATCCCAAAGAGATTATTGTGAGGCTCAAAGAATATAAGTGGAAGCTCTGTGGGTTTTAAAAAAGCCTTTTCTGTCATTTCTGGGTATCTCCCATCAGTGATTTTAGTAATTATTTACCTCTCTGGCTCTCTGTGAGGACACGTTGTAGGAAGAAGTGGTGGATGGCATTGGGTAGAACACTTAGTTCTAGTTCAGCCACCTCCTTAAGTCTCTTTTTTTGTCCTTCAAGACTATATCATTTCCATGTTCTCTTGAACCTGTAAGATTTGTGAGTAATCTGTACAGTCATTATAAAATATGAAATCTCTGCCATTGTGGCACAAAAGCAGCCGTAGACAATGTATAAATGAATGGGTGTGCTGTTCTCCAGCAAAACTATATGTATAGAAATAGGCAGCCTTCTCCAATTTTAGTTTGCTCACCCCTTTTTTATGGAACTCAGGTTTACCATATAAAATTTACACAATATTCCTTTGAATAAATTATTTACCTAATACTTTTTAAATTTGGACATTTTGTAGGACATGTTTTTGTTTTTTGTGTTTTTTTTTTTAACATTTGTTATACTGCAGTGAATGTCTTCCTGTGTAAAAGCATTTTGTTTGTGTATGTGTGACAATTTGTATAAAGTAGCTCTTAAGAACTCTGGAAACATTATCAGACCATTTCCTCAAGCAGCAGAAGTGGGAGGGAGTATCTGCCTAACCCTACTTCGCCTACCTTAACAGCACAACCAAGGAGAAGAGAATAGGATCAAGAGCCAGTGCCAAAGTGAAATATATAATACAGCTTTATGAAGTTTAGGCTACATCCTATGAAGTTACCACATTAGACTATTTTTATCTATCAAAATAGAAATTTTACATAGTTTAGTACAAAAAATTAATGTTATTAACCTTTTCACACAACACACCCTTTCATATTGCTGCCCAACAATGTCCTGGGCCTTTGTTTCCTTGTTCTTCATCCTGAGTTGGGTTTTAGCAAGGACTTGAGTAGTTGGGAACTGAACTCACGCTAGTGAAGTCATTCTTCACCAGAAGTAGACATATGGGCTCCAGAATATCATGAACCACTGGCCGGATACAGTGGCTCACACCTGTAATCCCAGCACTTTGGGAGGCTGAGGGAAGCAGATCACCTGAGGTCAGGAGTTTGAGACCAGCCTTGCCAACATGGTGAAACCCCGTCTTTACCAAAAATACAAAAATTAGCCAGGCATGGCAATGTACACCTGTAGTCCCAGCTACTCAGGAGGCTGAAGTAGGAAAATCGCTTGAATCTGAGAGGTGGAGGTTGCAGTGAACCAAGATCTTGCCAGTGCACTCCAGCCTGGATGACAGAGTGAGACTTTGTGTCCAAAAAAAAAAAAAAAAATCATGAATATCACCAAAGGTAAAAGCAAGATGTAACTTTTTAACAAGCCCAAAGTAACTTATCCTGTGCTATGTAACATAGTGGTGAATCCCAGAATTTAAGTCTGGTTTTTCTGGATTCTAAAGCCGTACATTTTTAACTCTTCCCCTAAATTGGGTTCGAATTCAGAGAATCAGATGCAGTGAGGTAATTTTAACTTTTAGTGTAGTTTAGCCTACACATTCCTCTGGGGTTTGGCAAAGTATAAGCCTCTTTTGTAAGTAAAGTTTTATTGGAACATAGCCTAGCTCATTCATTTATGTATTCCCTGCACAACTTTTAGGCTGAGTAGTTGTGACTGAGGTCTTCCAGCCTGCAAGCCTAGAATATTTACTATCTGGTCCTTCAAAAAGAGGTTTGCTGGCCAGGCACAATGGCTCACGCCTGTAATCCTAGCAGTTTGGGAGGCTGAGGTAGGCGGGTCACAAGGTCAAGATATTGAGACCATCCTAGTCAACGTGGTAAACCCCATCTTTACTGAAAAAAAAAAAAATCAGCAGGGCATGGTGGTGCACACCTGTAGCTCTCAGCTACTTGGAGGCTGAGGCAGGAGAATCACTTGAACCCAGGAGATGGAGGTTACAGTGAGCCAAGATCACAGCACTGTACTCCAGCCTGGGGACAGAGCGAGACTCCACTTCAAAAAAAAGGAGTTTGCCAACCTCTGCAAACAAGTGAAATAGTGTGTATTAGAGTAGAGCAGGAGTCCACAAACTACAACCTGTGGAGCCAAAACCACCCTACTGCCTGTTTTTGTAAATAAAAGTTTTATAGAAACATAGTTGACTGCTGTGCCAGTTTGTTTGAGTCTTGCTTTTAATGGCTTTTGTGCTACAAGGGCAGAGTTGAACAGCTGCAAGAGAACTAAGTGGCCTGCAACATGTAACATATTTGCTGTCTGGCCATTATAGGAAGTGTTTACCAAATGCTGTGTTTGATCATGAAATCCCAGAATGTTTATACCTTCAAGGATATTTTTTTCTAGTTTCCTTATTTCACAGGCGAGAGAACTAAAGCCTACTAAAATCTTGCCCAAGGTTCTACAAATAGTCTTTTCTATTAAATTAAGTCAGAGCCTACCATTGTCTGTGCCCAAGTCTTTCCTCAGAGATTTAGCACAGCATTTTCCCCTTTCTGTCTCCCACACGCTGCGCTGTCATCCTGGATCATGTGTCCCACCTCCATGAGGAAATGTTCTAACAGGAGGGTGACTAAGCTCTGGAGCCAAAGCATCTTAGTTCAAATCCTGGATCTGTTGAAAATAATAGTTATTTTTCTAATTCTAACACTGAAATAAGACAAAGGTCCATATTAGTGAAATAAAGTGTAAAGAGTGTATTTAATACTCAGGTTACTTTAGCCCCCTTATGATCAGAATGTGCCAATAAATTGAGAGATTGACAGAAAAAAAAAGATTCTGTTTGGTTCTGTAGATAATGCTCATTATATGTTCTTGTAGTTTCTTGGTGTCGACCTTGTCTCAGTGGAAAAGTATAGTGATAGACTGAGGAGAATTCTGTTTCTGCCATTTAACAGCCCTGTTGCCTTGGTAGGAGCTCCTTAATTGTCTCTGAGTTCCTTTTGTCCTTGGTAAAATGTGGTTATTGTCATTTGCAACCTCATAGTCTTTTTGTAAGGATTAAGTGAAGTCATTTTTGAAAAGTGCTTTGAATGTGACAAATACTTTTTTTTTTTTTAATTTTTTTCCTTGCCCTTCACTCCTAGAAGTGTTTTGTTATATACATTTTGTTTGGTGGCCAACAGTGCTAACCAGGGAGAAGTTTGTGCCTCTTCTTTTTCTAGAATAATTCTTTGAATGTAATCTGTCAGGGTGAAGTTTTGTTTTGATTAACAAAGGGTGAATAGGAGCATATTTACTGTGAATGAGAGCCAGGGAAATGGACCTGAAATTTGAAACAGATTTTACTTGGCTTTCTTTTCCCTTATTTGTTTGCAGTATAAAGAAGAGGGCAGCAAGGTGACCAGCTACTGCAATGAGACAATGACTGGGTGGGTCCATGATGTGCTGGGCCGGAACTGGGCTTGTTTCACCGGAAAGAAGGTGGGGACTGCCTCTGAGAATGTGTATGTCAACACAGCAGACCTTAAGAATTCTCAGGAAAAGTGAGTTGTTACAAGTGAGACATACGTTTTGTTTTGTTTTATAGTATATATGAACATGTGTATACATTCTTGGAATTTTAGTTTGATTCTATAAAATTTATTTGGCTTAGAAATATTAGCCATGCTATATAAAACTTTACTGGAAAAATAAATTGACCAATATAATTGAGAGTACTTTTTCAAAGTATTCCAAAAGTAATGGACCAATGTTTACTTTAAATGAAATCATGTAATGGACCACAGAATTGCAAATTACTAATAAAGGAAAACATTTTGTTTGTTGCCATTTAATAACGTGTTGCATGATACATACAGATACATATGTTTATGCTGTAAGAAGTGTAGGTGATACTAATTGAGCAACTTTTAAACAAGACTATAAATAACTGAAATCCAAGTTCTTAGTATTTACACAGCCTATTGGTTTGCGAGGACTGTCCTAACAAAGTGCCACAGACTGGGTGGCTTAAGGAAGGTTATTTTCTCACAGTTTGGAGGCTGAAAGTCCAAGATTGAGGTGTTGTCAGGTTTGGTTTCTTCCAGGTCTTCCTTGGCTTGCAGATGTCTGCTCGCTTACTGTGCCCCAAACAGTCTTTTCTAACTGAACTTATCTTCTCTTCTTATAACGGCATCAGTAATATTGGATTGGGGCCCCACTCATATGACCTAATTTTATCTTTATTACCTCTTTAAAGCTGTGTCTCCAAATACAGTCATAGGGCTTTGATACAGCGGTTTAGAATTTCAACATATGAATCTTGAGGGGGACACAATTCAGACTATAACCTGCAGTTAATGGTTTCTGTTAAATTAAATCTACTATAACTAACAGTGAACCACACAAACAGGAGGTTTCAAATAAGACTTTATTAGTTTTGGAAGGAAGAGATGAAATGTTGTTACCTTATCTGTTTTATGTAGCTGTAAAAACCAAGAAAAATGTATATGTACAAATCATCCCAAGGCAAGCAACATTAGCAATGAATGACTGCAGAGGTCCTTTAAATCATCTCTCTTACCTCTGAATTGTCTGCACAAGTGCTGAACAAGATCTAGACTAATTCATCCCCTTCATTTTAAGTTTAGGTTTTAAATAGTTTTCTTTGGCTTGATCCTAGAGCTACACATTTCCTTTTAAGTTTTTTACTTTGCACCCTACCATTTAGGATATGCTATGTACTCTTTGTACTCTATTTGATATTCCAAACATTGTCTCATTTAGTGAAGCTCCCAACTGGAGTGCTCAGAGCCTACATTGCCTCACCTGTGAAATGAGTGTGTGGGATTGAATTGCTGTTGAGGTCTCTTTCAGTTCTTAATGATCTGTTATCCCATAGTAAGATACATTATTCTTAATCTCTTTGGATCTTTAGCACCAAAAATAATAGTATTTAAGACCTAGGATACTATCTCGTTATTATTTTAATGCACATACCAGCACATGAGGTTTTGCTAGATGTTATGGTAAAGCAAGGGAAGTAAAGCTGGCTGCTGCTCCTCAAATACCTACAGTCAATGAAATATGGACTCTCATTGTCAGAAAATATCTCAGAAGTATTTTTTTTACAATTTAAAATGTATTCTTGTGCCTAAAGAAACAATGAAACAACTGTAGCTTGTTTTTGTTGTTGCATTAGTATAGTCATAAATATGATAAAGTTTTATAATCTGCTTGATAAAGTTACCTCTCTGGTTTTTCACACTTTGCAAACCTGTGGGAAAGAACTTTTATTAAAAACATGAAAACATTATCAACTTGGTTGCACGTTTTTCTGATTATTTTCAGTGTGCTCAGGTTTTTCTACCGTATCAGAATTCTCCCTCTACACACATGATTTATAAGAGAAAGAGTTTGCAGGATGCCTAAAATGTTACTCAGGTTAGTTATATCTTGCTTTGCATAGTTGAATGTTTATGGAAATCTTAGATAGTGAGTCTCTCGCAAACCACAGAATCTTTTTAGATAGAAATAATATGGTGAGTTCTATAATTCCTAGCATCTAGCACACAGGTATGATAAATGTTTGAATTAAGTGAATAATCAACTCTCTGAATTTTTCTGCTTTGTAAATATGTTATTTGTGTGTTAAGTCTATTTACGTCTGTATCCATGCATTTGGCATAAGGTAAACCAATGCAGCTCAGATTTTAATGTTATTGTGAATTACCTGGGGATCTAGTTTAAAAAAATGCAGGTTCTGATTCAGGTGATCTGGGCTGGGTACCTAAAGTATGCATTTTTTAACAAACTTCCAGGTGCTGCTGCTGATATTGGTTCAAGAAATAAATTCTGAGTAACAGGTATAAACCAAACTTCCATAAAGTATAATTTATTTTTATATCATATGGTTATAATGTTTGCATGCTGCATATATGTTGCATACAGGTTTTGCTGTTCTCTTTTTTCTTATTAAAAAGGTACACTGTAGACACTAGGGGGTAGGAGAAAACTGGGCATCTCATGTCACCACTCAGGTAACCATGTTTGGCATTTTTAAAAAATGCATTTATGGCAGAGATCCAAGATGGCTGATTAACAACAGCTCAGGATTGTAGCTCCCAGTGAAAGCGCAGAGAGCAAGTGGATGCCACACTTTCAGACGAATTTTTGTTGCCCACAGACCGGGAGATTCCCAGCAGAGGAGCCACATGGGTCGCCAGCGCAACTTTTTTGGCTGGCGCCCCGGCACGGTGCTTCTCGGTGTGGAGTGTACGGGATGGGGTGCCCTTTGAGTCAGGCTCGGCTGGTCCCATCCCCACAAGGAGAACAGCAACTGGAAACGTTGAGGACTGAGAGTTTCACAGCAAGCACAGCCGAACCGGGAAGGTCCAGCTCTGTGGGGAAGGGGCATCCACCAAAGGAAAACTAAGAAACAGAAAAAACTTCATCACCAACAAGCCGGACGTCCACTCAGACCCAATCTGAAAGTCGGCAATTACGAAGACGACAGGTGGATAAATCCACAAAAATGGGAAGAAACCAGTGCAAAAAGGCTGA
>CAUYLG010052975.1:0-11044 GCA_963573385.1 Cacajao melanocephalus
ATATATATGTGCATATATATATATATATATATATATATAATGTTTCTACTCAGTTATCTCATTTTATTTTGCATGTTTGTGTGATCAGGGATGATAACTACTTTTTTTTTCCTTTAGTTTTCAGGTCTCCAGAGCAAAGAAAACCATGTACATCTGACACAGAAGAAATCACAAAACACCCAATCCCAAATGTCCCATCTAATCAGCATACCTAGCACTAGGTATGAGATCTAGTCACTAGGTCAGAGATCTAGTGCTAGATATGCTGATTAGATGGGACATTTGGGATTGGGTAAAAATGTTTCATACATAGGTGAAGAGGAAAACAAATATTTGGTGGCCAGAATAACGGAGTGCATTGATCTTCAACCATATATGGGTCCCATCTTAAAAATGTCATATGATAAGGTCAGGCTAAACTATGTGACTTATCAGCCAGAAAAACAAAAGAAAAATGATCTTCTGGGTAGAATTTAAACCACTGACACTTATTTTTAAAAATCTTCCTTTTTTCTTGAGTCTGCAATGCTAGAGTTGTATTTCTATGGATCTTATGATCTTCCTTAGATATATTGATAAAATCCACTTGCCAACATATAATGGACGTATCATCCAAATGAGACACTATCACATTAAGTCATTGAGATTAGAGCATGGTGTTTTTCTCTCTAGTTTAGCCAGGATGTGGATAAGTTATCTTTCTTCAAAACTCTCATATAAGTTGCAGTGTATTAGACCAATTTCTATGATAAATGTATCAGATTGGTTCCCACTGTGAACTAAAATTAGAATTATTTAAGAAGGGATTAATAAAGGTACTACTTTGAAATTAAAATTCTCTAAAAGATATACCACAGTACACTGGAGCTGCTAATAACATGTTCTGTTAGCCTGAACGAGAAGATGCAACTGTAGTAACCAGAACCTGGAAGGAAAGAGTTTAATGGAGAGGATCACCTTGAGTGGGAGTGTCGACAGCCAGTAAAAGATAAAGCAATAGAGAAAACTGTGGGAATAATAGTTCTCTATTCACTGTTTCCTCTCCCTTTGACTTTCTGGTAGCTCAAACAGGTCAATCTCTTTTAACAGAGAAGGGTGGAGAAGGTAAATTTCAGTTCAGTGAGCTTCAGTCAACTTTTTTGATTGACTTGAAAAAAGAATGATACTGTAGAAAACTAAAAACAAATTAGTTAAAATAAAAACTTTAAAAAATTAAAATAAAACAGAAAAGATTAATAAGATAGCTTAGTTTACGAGTTTGAGGAAAAAATAAAATAAGATGGAAAAGTGAAAAGAAATCATGCATTAAAGACTTAAAAACATAAAGTAGAGATGATGTTAGTGTCAGTGCCTGAAGAATAAAACATAGAATAAGGATTATCGAAGGAGTAAAAGTACAATATTTTCTCTCCATATGCTTTTCCAGAGGCAAGTTATTTCCTCTTCAGTGCACATTTTTCCCTTTACACGCATGCACAGGCTCACATTCATACTAGAGAATTTTATTTCCTCAAAGAGTACTTAGTTTACTCACCATAAATAGCATGCTATTATATGTTTAGACATACATATAAAGGGAAAATAATGTCTTAAAATAGTTACGTCAAAATGTTCCAATTATGTAAAAATTATTCAGTCTTAGTAACTCTTACAGATTTAACTTAAACTGAATTTGATTTGGAATACCTATAAAATAATCCACTTCTTCCTCAGTTCTTTAACTGTTCAAGTGACAGGAAAGGTCAGATGTTTTTTACTTTAAACCAAAAGCTAGAAATCATTAATATTAGTGAGATAGGCATGTTGAAAGTCAAGATAGGTTGAAAGCTAAGCCTCTTGTACAAAACAGTTAACCAAGTTATGAATGCAAAGAAAACGTTTTTGAAGGAAATTGAAATTGCTAGTCCAGTGAACAGATGAATGATAAGAAATCAAAACAGTCATTGCTAATATGGAGAAAGTTTTAGTTGACTGAATAGAAGATCAAACCAGCCATAACATTCTCTGAATTTGAAGCCTTACCCAGAGCAAGGTTCTAACACTCTTCAATTCTATGAAGACTGAGGAAAGTAAGGAAGCTTCAGAAGAAAAGTCTAAAGTTAGCAGATGTTGGTTCATAAAGTTTAAGAAAAGAAACCATCTCCATAACATAAAATCATAAGGTGAAAAAATAAGTGCTAATGTAGCAGCTTTAGAGCAGGTATCTAGAAAAGCCAGTCAAGACAACTGATGAAGGCGACTAAAGTAAACAACAGAAGATGCCATCTAGAGCTTTTATAACTAGAGAGGAGAAATCAATGCTTGGCTTTAAAGCTTCAAAGGCTAGGCTTAGTCTCCCATTAGGAGCTAGTGCAGCTGGTTGAAGCCAATTTCCCATTAAAAAATTCCTAGACCCTTAAGAATGACACTAAAAATACTCTGTCTGTGCTTTATAAATGGAACTACCAAGCCCAGATGACAGCCCATCTGTTTACAACATGGTTTACTGAATATTTTAGCTCACTTTTGGGGCCTGCTACTGAGAAAAAAAAATTGTATCAAATATTGCTAGTTAATAACAATGACTGGTCACTCAAAAGTTGTGATGGAAACATACAAAGAGATTATAATTGATTTCATGCCTGCTAACACAACATTTATTTAGAAGTAGCCTTTGGATTCTGGAGTCATTTCAACTTTAAGTTTTACTATTTAAGAAATACATTTTGTTAGTCTATACCTGCCATATTGATTCCTTCAATGGATCTGGGCAACGTAAATTGAAAACCTTCTGAAAAAATTCATCATTCTAGTTGCAATTAATAACATTTGTGACTAATACGATGAGATCAAAATTTCAACATTAAAAGGAATTTTGAAGAAGTTTATTCCAATCATAACAGATTACTTTCAGGTGTTTAAGACTTCAGTAGAAGAAAAACTGCAGATATGGTAGAAATAGCAAGATAACTAGAATTAGAAGTGGGGACTGAAGGTGTGACTGAATTGCTGCAGTTTCATGATAAGACTTGAAGGAATGAGAAGTACTTGTTATGCATGAGCAAAGAAAGTAGTTTCTTGAGGCAAAATCTACTCCTGATAAAGAAACTGTTAACATTGTTAAAATGACAACCAAGGATTTAGACTATTACGTAAACTTGGTTGCTAAAGCAGCAGGAGAGTTTGAGAGGATTGACTTCAATTTTGTAAGAAGTTGTACTGTGGGTAAAATGCTATCATTTTCTTTATTCCTTCATCCATTGATGGACACTTAAATTGAATATTATTCAGCCATAAAAAGAATGAAATTTTATTTTCACAACATGAACAGAACTAGGAGACATTATGTGAAGTGAAATAAACCAGGCACAAAAAAACCATTATATCATGTTCTCGCTCATTTGTAAAAGCTAAAGAAACTGAACTCATGGTGGTAGAAAGGAGAATGATAATTACCAGAGGATCGAAAGTTTAGTGGGGGACTTGGGGATAAAGAGAGATTGGTTAATGGGTATGAACATACAATTAGAAAGAATAAGAGAGTGACTACAGTTAACAATAATTTATTGGGTACTTCAGGATAACTAGAGGAGTGAATTTGTAATGAATTTTCCTGTCACATAGAAACTATAAATGTTTGACAAGATCCCAACTAACCAGATTTGATCACTATATATATATTTACTACATGCATAACATGTGCTTGTAGCAAAATATCATATTTACTACATAAATACATGCAGCTATTGTGTTCCAATAAAAATAAAAAATACTATCACGTCACATTGCATTTTACAGAGAAATCTTTCATGAATGGAGGAGTCAATTAATGAGGCAAAATCCACTGTTGTCTTAGCTTAAAAAATTGCCATGGCCACTCAAATCTTTATCAGCCACAACCCTGATCAGTCAGCAGTTATCACCTTGAGGTAAGACCCTTCACCAGCAAAAAGATTATGACTGGCTGAAGGTTCAAATCACCATTAACTTTTTTTTAGCAGTGTTTTTCATAAGTTTTATGTTCTTAATTGGCACCTAATAATTATGGGTGTTATGCTTGAATATATTTATATTTTTTCATGATCAAATAAAGTAACTACCATATCCATTACCTCAAACACTTGCTATTTCTTTGTTATGAGAGCATTCAAAATATTTTCTTTTAGCTATTTTGAACTAGGCAGTGCATGACTGTTGACTATAGTCACCCTATAGTCACCTATATTGTTAACTATAGTCACCATATTGTTGACTATAGTTGCTTTGAAATAGACCACCAGAACTTCTTTAATCTATCTGATTTTAACTTTGTACCTCTTAACCAACCTTTTACTATTTTCCCTTCCCTCCACATAAGTAATTTTTACTTAAAGTATGTACATTATTTTAAAAGTAATGCTATCACACAGTTAATAGATTACATCATCGGGCAAACAACATATATATGTACAGAAAAACCAGAAAGTTTGTGTGACTCACTGTATTGCAATATTCCCTTTATCGTAATGATCTGGAACTGAACCCACCATATCTTTGAGGTGTGCCTGTAGTTTTTTAAAGTCTTAGCTTTAATAGTAATTTATTCTTCGAGTATCAGAAAAATTGCATTTTTACTATAAATTGTTAATTATTTTGAAAACATTCAGTTTTAAAATAATATAATGAAACATTTAAAGTAGGTGTTGAAATTTGTGGAGGTGAGATATAAAATATGTGAGGATATTGCATTCATTAACTAAAGAAATAGAAGAGGCTGGGCGTGGTGGCACATGCCTGTAATCCCAGCACTTTGGGAGGGCGAGGCGGGTGTATCAGGAGTTCAGGAGATAGAGATCAGTCTGGCCAACACAGTGAAACCCCATCACTACTAAAAGTACAAAAATTAGCTGGGCGTGTTGGTGCGTGCCTGGAGTCCCAACTACTTGAGAGGCTGAGGCAGGAGAATCACTTGAACGTAGGAGGTGGAGGCTGCAGTGAGCCAAGATTGCACCATTGCACTCCAGCCTGGGTGACAGAGCCAGACTCTGTCTCAAAAAAGAAAAAAAAAAGATTTGTATACACCTTTAAAATTTTATCATGAGAATCTAAAAGTAGGGATAATTTTAGATCTTCTGTATTGTCATCTGTACAAAATACGTTTCAGACAGATCAATAAAACAGTAAAGTTAGGTTTTCACCTTGAAATTGAGAGATGTAAATGAATTGAGGTTATTAAGCATTTTTTAAAAATCATAGAAATTGTTTGGTATATATACCTGATCTGAGATCATGTTGACACATATTTAACATAATATTACACTTCCTGACATTATAAACAAAGATATAATGTCTGCTATCTACCTATATTTTCCCTTTATGTTGTCATTCTGTAACATGACATGGAAGATAACATCTATCTTCCATTCCAGATCTACTTGTTTCCCAAATTGCTTTCTGAAAAGTCGCTAACAATATCCTATGTATTTTCTTCAGCATTATGTCAATAATCATATCAGCCTAATAGCATATTAAAAAGATTATATCTAGGCATCTTAGACCTGGAATCAAGAAATTGAAAGGAAAATTATGAACTTACTAGCTTGTGGTTGTATTCTGAAAGATTTACATTAAATAAATTTGATTTTACATTTTACTTGTTAAATGGTTTCTAAAATGTAAACATAACATTTAAACATACAGTCAGCCAGAGGCAACATGGTTACTTAGGTAGTGTTTTAATGTAGAAGTACAATGGCCCTCTACTCATACCTCATCACAAAGTCCAGGTACCAAAAAAGTATTTACTACCGCCAGATTTTCTACCTCATACCCATCTTTCCAAGGATCGTATTAACAGATATAGACTACTGTTTCTCCTTAATATCTAAATAGAACAGCCTTGTGCTATATACACCCGGTAACTTATCATTAACCATTTTTTAATTGTGAAATATTCTTTGTTCTCTCTTGTAGTATAAGCTTCTTAATGGAGGCATTCAAAAATGCATTTGGTTTGTGATTCAGGGATAGATTTTCAGGGTTTATTGCTGCAGGGGTTCAGGAACATGATATACTGCTTTCCCTCTGTATCCATGAGGGATTGGTTTCAGTATGCCCACAGGTACCAAAAACCTGCAGATGCTCAGCTGAGTCCCTTATATATAATGTCATTATACAATATCATGTCTTTTACAGCAAGTGGATGCAACTGAAAACTATTATCCTAAGTGAGCTAACACAAAATCTCAAAACCAAATATTGCATGCTTTCCCTTGTAAGCGGAAGGGAAACATTGGGTGCAGATGGTCATAAAAATGTGACCAACAGGCACTGAATACAAGAAGAGGGAGTAAGGGAAGGGTGTAAGGGTTATAAAAGCTACCTATTGGGTACTGTGTTCATTATCTCAGTGACAGATTAATTCATACATCAAACCTCACCAACATGCAATATACCTTTGTTACAAAGCTGCACATATCCTCCATAATTCTAAAATATTAATAAAAATTGAAGAAAGGAAAATAAAATGGTTGTATATTTTCATATAAACTATGCATGTCCTTTTGTATAAATTATCTCTAAATTAGTTATGATACCCAATTTAATGTAAATACTATGAAAATAGTTGTTATACAGCATTGTTTTTTATTTGTATTACGATTATTATTGTACTGTTATTTTTTTATCTATTTTTTTCCTGAATATTTTTAATACATAGTTGGTTGAATGCACAGATGTGGAACTTGCAGATACAGACAGCTGACTGTACATCATTATGACTGTTCACTCTATTTATATTTTAGTTGACTTGTTCTAATTTGCCAGTAAAATGGTTAATCAAATGTAGATATTGCTATAAATATATGTATATACTCAAGAAAGACTGAAATAAAACATGCCTGCACAACCTGAAATATTCTTTCCCATTAATATCACTTGAATATCTTGTTCAAAAAGCTAATATGTCAAACATTATCCCAAGTTTCTTACCCAAGTCTTATTTTCAATATCCTGTTTTATATATTTAGTGGCATACATGTTGTCTGCCAGATTGAGATCTTATTAGCATTTTTCACCTTTGAATCCTAGTATCTAAGATCTTGCATATTACTGTCTCAACAAACATCTGCTGAGTTGAATAGAACAAAAATAAAGATTAAAATAGGTTTCTGTTGAAAACATTTCTAAAGTTTAGATAACTATTTTTAGGAAACATATAATGAGTAGGTCTAGAATTTTTCAGAATATGTATTGTGCCAGTTTAATTTACTGGTTAAATGTTTTCTAATATGTAAAAATAATAACTTGCTGAAGGACAGGATAGACTCTTCCATGTAAAACCAAATGCTGTGCATGGAAAAGGTTAATAATTGCATGGATAATAGCCTTAAAGCTGAAGCCTTACTCTGTTATTTAGTATTTGCAAATACATCAGCTTATGTAAGCTCTTCCTGAGACTCATTCAAAGTGGATAAAAATGTAATTTTATCCTATTTTATATTCTCCCTTACCCATATTTGTTACTAATTTATATTTAAAATATAATGGGTAGCATCAACGTTGACTCTCATCACGTAGATTCCACCAAATAAGTATTGTTTGGTAAACCTGATAGATACCTACTTGCATGCAAATTAACATCTTTAATGTAGTCCTGTTTACGTTAGTTTGTATTGCTCTTGTTGTTTACAATTTAAGTGTGGCCACAAGTCACAAGGTGCTGTTGCTTTAACGAGGTTTATTTCTGTTAATCATAAAGAATCATGAAATAGCAGTTAAATAACACCCCCTTAACATTGACTGCTGGCATCATTCTATTCAAGAGCACAAAACTTAATGAAGTTTCTGTGAATGTGCACAAATGTCTTTATTGGAATCAGGTAAAATTAAAATCATTTTCAAAAGTGATGGTATTTAAACTCCTGTTTGAAAACAAAATATTTACATTAGAAATTTAAAAGAAAAATATGCATCTTATTGCATTTTAGGAGAAAAATGAACCAAATTAAGAATTACCATCATAAGGGAAGAGGATTGAGAGCGTCTTTAATTTAAATTTAACTTGTAGTGTCCTATACTCCTTTACAAACTTCAAAGTTGTGCCCAATTTCTGAATTCCATTATCTTCTTGCCAATGCCTTTTGCAAACCTTCAGAGCAGGACTTCTCAAAAAATGATTTGTATATCACATTTGGTTCTCAGCAGTCTCACAAGCAAACTTCAGGTAATTTGGCAATTTTTTTAAGCAAAACATGATAAAATAATATTCACATGTATTACTCAAATTGAAATATGTACATAATGAAAGAAAAAAAGAATGAATAGTAACATAGAGATTTTCAAAAATGAATGAAACCAAACATCAGACACAAGAATGAATATAATATTTATGTAAAGTTTTTGTAAATGTATGTACATGAATACAAGAGAATCTAGGAATAAGAGAGTATAAAGTGAGAATTAAACAAAATAGTAATATCTGAAAACTAAATTATGATAGATTAGAAGTATAAATATGTGTCATGTTGTCCGTATAATATTGTTTAATGCACTTTGCAAGAAAAAGCCCAGCAACCTCTATTATATCCAAGTTTTATTTTATAGGACAAGCACAAAATAATATTTTCCAATCAAAACTTAATACATAAGATAAAAGAGATTTTGAGACAATGTGGATTATTAGGGGAAAAACAAGATTCACTATGTAATGATGAAACTGTCAATTCAACAGAAATACTTGAAAAGTCTTTACTTCTTATGCACTTAAAATATTACTCTCAAAATATATAAGAAAATATGGTAAAAGTATAAGAAATTGAAAAGTAAATCACTAGAGATTAACATTTTAGCTTACTCTTCCAATTAATGACAGATTTAGCATACAAAAAGTAGATAATGTATACTCTTCTCAAGTGCAAATAAACCATGATCAAATCAAGGATATAACAAACAGAAGAATACGTAAATAGAAGAGTAAGTACATAGTAAACAGAATCATATAGAACTTTGCTAATCAAAGATAAATTCTATTCACCACCTCCAATTTTATGCTTTTCCTGCTACATGTGTCTCTTCTTCAGAAAACATCATGCCACAGTACAATTTTATACTTTATATACAGTTGTCTTCCAAAGAAATTAAGAGAAAAAAAAGTAGCATTTAGTATTTTCCTGCATATTTATCATTTTTGGTCTCATTTTTTCTCTCTGCAAATTTAAATTTTATTGTATTGATTTTTTCTTTAGCTGAAACATTTTTATATAGTGGGTCCATTAATAAATTTATACATATTTAATTGATGTAAAATGTCTTTATTTTGCTTTTGCTTTTTGATAGACATGCTCATTAAATGCAGAAATCTTGATCGACAATTTTCCCCTCCTAACTTTAAAGTTATTCCATTGTTCTCTGGTTTCTACGTAACTTAGTCAATGTAAGCCAACATTTATAATCTGTCTATAATCTGTGGAATATTTCAAGATTGCCTCTTTATATTTGTTTTTGAGCAGTATGACTATGATACACATAGTGTGATTTTCTTTGAATATATCCAAATTAGTGTTTCTTGACTCAGTAGATCTTTAAGTTGATGCTTTGCTTTGCTTGTGTGTGTGTGTGTGTGTGTGTGTGAGAGAGATTTTTTAAAACTAAATTTAGAAACATTTTAGTGCAGTAGTGCAATCACAGCTCCCTACAACCTTAACTTCCCAGGCTCAAGTGATCCTCTTACCTCAGTCCCCTAAGTAGCTGGAACTACAGGTTTGCACCATATGCCTGGCTGGCTAATTATTCTTCTTTTCTTTTCTTTTCTTTCTTTTTTTTTTTTTGGAGAGATGGAGTTTCTCATTATGTTGTCCAGACTGGTAGTTTCTATTTATATCATTTTATCTTAAACATTGGTCAGATTTTTGTGAATTTTTTAAGTTTTACACTTATAACAAGAGGAATCACGACAAATTGTACACATTTTACATTAAAAAAAGAAAACAACTTTATTGAGGTATACCAACAATGCAACTCTTTCTTTTTAAGTATACATCTAAAACGTTTTTAGTAAATTTATCCTGTTGTGCAATCATCATCATGATCCAGTTTTAGAAAATTTCCGTCACTCCATAAAGATCCCTTGTGCATGTCTGAAGTCACTCCTCATTTTTATTCCCAGTTTCAGGCAACTGCTAATTTGTTTTCTGACTTTCTAGATGTGTCTTTCCTGGATGTTTCATATAAATGGAATCACATGAGAATTTTTTTTTTTCATCTGGCATCATTCATTTTCAATAGTGTCTTTGAGGTTTATCCACGTTGTAGTCTGGATAGGAACTTCCCCCATTTTTATGGCTCAATGATATTTCATGGTATGTATGTATTTTTCATTGTTTATCCTATTTATCAGTTTTCAGATATATGAAATGCATCTACTTTTTGGCTATTATTATCAATGCTTTGGTGACTATTTGCACAAGTCTTTATGTGGAAGCATGTTTTCATTTTCCTTGTACCTGGGTCCTGTGAAAAATATTAACTTTCAAAAAAAAATGTTTTTCAAAATGGCTGTACTATCTTATATTTCTACCAATAGTATATGTTAGTTCTAATTTCTCCATAGACTTAACAACAGTTATTATTTTCTTTCCCCTATATTTATTCACAGTAATAGACAAATAAAATTGTATATAGTTAAAGTCTATGTTGTAATATTTTGATATATGTATATGTTGTGAAATATTCCAGTGTGATTCTCTGTCTGTCTCTCCAAGTTTAGGAGCACTGATTTTCACTGGTGCTTAACTTTTCTCTTCAAATAAGAATTTTTTTTTCACTTTTCCATTTTTCCAGTTTTTTATTTGTTTGCTTAGAGTGGGACTTCTTTTTTTTTTTTGAAAGAAAGAAAAAGAGAGAAAAGAAGGAAGAAAGAAAGAGTGAAAGTAAGAAAAAAAAAGAAAGAGGAAGAGAAAGAGGGAGAGAGACTGGGATTCTTGTTCTATTGCCCAGGCTAGAATGCAGTCTAAAAATGGGTATTAAAAACCTCTTTTATGCCAATAATTGTGCTTAACAATGGAGACAGGAAGGAATAAGGGATGAA
>CAUYLG010052976.1:0-17974 GCA_963573385.1 Cacajao melanocephalus
CCAAAGGAGTATAAATCATTCTACTATAAGGACACATGCACACGAGTGTTCATTGCAGCACAGTTTACAATAGCAAAGACCTGGAACCAACCCAAATGCCCATCGATGATAGACTGGACAGAGAAAATGTGGCACCTATACACCATGAAATACTATGCAGCCATCAAAAACGAAGAAATCGTGTCCTTCTTTGGGACATGGATGTACCTGAAAACCATCATTCTCAGCAAACAGGAACAAGAACACAAAATCAAACACCGCATGTTCTCACTCATAGGCTGGTGATGAACAATAAGAACACATGGACATAGGGAGGGGAGCACTGCACACAGGGGTCTGTTGGGGGGGAAATAGGGGAGGCACAGTGGGAGGTGGGGAGGTGGGGAGAGATAGCATGGGAAGAAAAGCCAGATATAGGTGAAGGGGAGGAAAGCAGCAAATCACACTGCCACATGTGTACCTATGCAACAATCTTGCATGTTCTTCACATGTACCCCAAAACGTAAAATACAATAAAAATTAAAAAAAAAAGAAAAAGAAAATTATTTCCTTTAAAAGTCCACATTTTGCCAAAATATTAAGCTCCTTACTTTAATACCATAAACACCACATGGAGATATACTGCAGACAGTTACGTGAAGAGTAGTGGGTGGACCAAACTAAGAAAGCCCCAAATCTGAATTTGACACTAGATCTCTAGATCACATCAAGAGATTATGGAAGCCCTGACTGTAAAGAATCAATGCTGAGAGGTAAACAAACACTAGAAAAGACATTATTTAAGAGCATAAGGGCATAAAAATACAAGTGATCTGCTTAAGGAAATAAGACTAGGTATAGGTTGGAACTTCCCCACCCAGTAGAACAGGAACTCAATTCTCAAAACCAGAGCACAGATCAATAATATAAATATAAAACTAAAAGAAAGGCACAGAATCCAGATATGAGCTAAATCATTACATATATATAAGGTTTCATCCCAGATTTCCCAAACCAGAACTGAGATTGGTCCTGGGATTGGACCAATATAACTATCACAGCCATGATAGTTCAGTGTCTCTATGCACAGGTATTTGCTGGGGACATCAGGACAAGTTAGCTGAAAAGGAAACTTTTTATTTTTAAAACTATTTTTTCCCTCAATTCTGTCAAATTTTCTTCCGGCTATAGCATCCCTCCTCTACACTCAGCTCCTATTGAGAACTGAAACTTATGTCCTTCCTGAGCCAGTTTGTGTGCCACTACTGTATCTGATTCTAACATGTAGTTACAAGACTTTTCTTACAGATATAACCTTCCAATTTTTCAGTTTTCTCTGTACCTGACATGACCTGTTTCTCTACAATTAGATATTATGCCTTTCCATATTATTTACCAATCTAGACCTGCAAACATCCAAATCAACATGACTATTTAGAACACAAAATAATTTTTAGTGTCCTCAGTCTGATCTGAGCATTTATAACTTTCTTGATGTCTGCTGTACATTTTCCAATGTGTTGGTAATTGTTTCATAGCTGGCTCTCCGGAAAAGAAACAAATAAAAACAAAACTGCTGGAGCTTCTGTATAGCTGAACACGTGAAGTTTCCTGGAGAGTGGCAAACCCAGAGAAGCTATGGAAAGTTTCTGTGCCCTTTCCCTCTTCTCTTGCCTAATCCATCTATTCATCTGGTATTCATTAGTATCTTTTGTAATACCCTTTATAGTAAAGGAGTAAACACACTTTCTCAAAGGAGAAATTTGAAGTAGTTGCAAAACACTGATGTATGTATGTAACTATTTTCATGCTCAACATCAGGAAATTAGATAATATCTTTCTGCAATGAGTCAGCTGAACATCCAGCTATTCCACTGTGGCAAATTAAAACATCTTGACACTGTATCAAGTGGAGAAACATAAAGTCACTCACATTAATTTCAACAAATGCACTGTTTAGTGAAACATGGGTCTTTATAAACATACTGGAATTTGAAAAAATAACACACTGATAAAAAAAAGTCTGTTTTTAAAAATTTACTGATTTCTCTAAACTAAGTACTGCCAACATACTTGATTTCAAGGTACCAATATGAAGACTGAATGCAGCTGGGAAAAAGGTCAACTCACTCCTTGTTCTCTTGGCCACATCCGAGTTGTCTCTTACACTATTATCTGTAAGTCACTACACTATTGTTTTACGTCAAAATAAAAAATGATATGAATACCTCTAGAAAGTTGTTAGAATATTAATTGCTTTTACTTTTTCTCTACCAAATCAACTATTAAATATTTTCTTATACAAAACATAAAGGTAAAAACATGGTAGGTGCTTACAATATGTTTTGGAATGCATTAATAGATAGGAGTGTATTCCATACCATTTTTATTAGTAGAACCAGAGTATTTTTATCTTTATGTAATGATAGTTAGCAAGAATATTTGCTGTTTCTCATTCTGACACTGTGGCAGAGACTGCCCGTTGTTTTCTATTAGTCTCTATCCCTTTCATTCATAGCAATAGATTGTTTGGCAGCCTGTATTAACATTCAAAATAAAGACTATATTCACCAGCCCCCAATGTGACCAAGTTTCAGATGGCTATAATCTTGTCAATTGTATATAAGTAGAAGTGTCATAACACAGCTTCTAGGAATCTTCCTTAGGGAAGTATGTGTCCTATCCTTCTTCCCTTTGTCTTTTCTGCTGGTTGGAACACATATATTATTGCTCTATCTCATTTTGGACTCGGAAGAAAAAGTGTCCCATCCTGGAGATGGAAGAGTAAATATTTAAATAAGCATATATCTCAAAAGCTTTAAGGAGCAGAGGCGTAGAATGGTTTTGAGTATGGAAGTGTTAAGAGATGACTATTATTATAGAATATTCAGGAGTAAAAAGGCAAGAGACAAAGCCAGGGAACTTGTTAGAAGTCTAATGTAGTAGTCTAATTTGGTCCAGGGATGAGATGATAGTAGCTAGAAGTAGAGTGTTAGTGGCAAAGAGCATAAGAAATGGTAAATTTAAAAACATATTTTAATTTATTATTTTCTGATGAATTGGATGCAAGTTGTTAGAACAAAAGAAGATCCCAATGTTTTTGAATATGAGCAATCAAACACATGATGCTGCCATTTACTGAGAAAGACATGAAAATGAGACTATTTGGAACTCAAATTTGAAAATAAGGTAGGTAGTTATAGGAAGTTGATTGCAAAAAAATGCCACAGTTTCTTCATTCCATCCTGTCCTTACACATGCCTTTGGCCTTGTAACTTTGTCATGCTCTTGTGATCTCACCCTTCTCTTGATTGTGACTTGCTTGAGCCAATGAGATTTTAGTAGGAATCAATTAAAACTTGATAAAGTGTGCATTTTCATTTTCCCATGTTTGCACTTCTGCTATAGGCATGAGAACATGCTTAAAATAATTGTGCTATTAGATGAGATATTGTCCTACAAGAGGCCAAGTGGATTAGCCCACAGGCAGAAAGTGAGTGAGTCTAACCAAGATCATCAGAATACTAGAGGCAATTCCCTCAGAAGCTTGAACAATAAGAACTTATTTTGAATGACTCTGAGATTTTCTATGTCCCATGGAGATAGCTAAATGAAAGATGTACTCAGAGTATCTATAATTATTTTAGACACTGGTATAGATTGCCCCATGTAGAACATGAGTGTAGGTAGAGATGAGAGCTGAAACTGAGCACTATGACATTCTAATATCTAGAAGTAAAAAGCTGGAGGACTTACACAAGGAATTTAAAGAATAAAGATATATTAGGATAAAATAAATGAAAAATGGGGCATCCTGGGAGGGAAAGCCATGAAAATGCTTGAAGGAGTGATAACAAATATAGAATATTTTAAAGTCTGAGGAGAGGAAGAATAATGTGAGAATTATTAAGTGGTAATGATTACACTCAAGGGTTGTGTAAGAGCAGTGAAGTGGTTTGGCTGTGTCCCCACCCAAATCTTATCTTGAATTGTAGTTCCCATTATCCCCAAGTGTGGTGGTAAGGACCCAGTGGGAGGTGATCGAATTATGAGGGTGGTTTCTCGCATGCTATTCTCAAGATAGTAAGTTCTCACCAGATCTGAGGTTTTTATAAGGGGTTTCCCCCCTTTGCTTAGTCCTCATTCTTTCTTCTGCTGCATAGTGAAGGACACGTTTACTTCCCCTTCCACCACGATTTTAAGTTTCCAGAGGCCTCCCCATCCCTGTGGAACTGTGAGTCAATTAAACCTCTTTCCTTTATAAATTACCCTGTCTTGAGTATGTTCTTATAGCAGCATAAGAATGGACTAATGCAGGCAGCATGGAATGAAGAAATGGTGGCATGTTTTGCAGTCAACTTACTATAACTACCTACCTTGTTTCCCAATGCAGTACCATTCCTGAATTCCAAGTTATCTCATCCCCATGTCTTTCTCAATAAATGGCAACACGGTGTGTTCAGTTGTGCATGATCAAATCTTCATAAATATAACAAACTCCAGTTCTTGGAGTTCCTCTCCTGTAAAAAGTCACGATGTATGGAGATATCACCAGCTCTCTATGGATTGCTTTGTGGAAATTGGAACTCTGGGAACCAAACAGGTTTGATACTCTGGCTATTTCTATTGATGTATATTAAAAAATCTTTTGTCCTTGACTCAGTTTTGTATAATCTTGTTTTGAAACTATGCATATGTATTCTGCCATTAAACTGTGGCAGATTAGCTTATTAACTCTCAAGAAAGATAAAATCTCTAAATCTTTTCTTTGCTTTTTTTTTTTCTTTTGCTTTAAGTTTGGGATACATGTGCACAAGGTTTTTTGCATAGGTATACATGTGCCATGGTAATTTGCTGCACCTATCAACTCGTCATCTAGGTTTTAAGCCCTGCATGCATTAGGTATTTGTCCTAATGTCTCCCTCCTCTTGCCTCCAACCCCTCAACAAGCCCCAGTGTGTGATGTTCCTCTCCCTGTGTCAATATGTTCTCATTGTTCAACTCCCATTTATAAATGAGAACATGCAGTATTTGGTTTTCTGTTAGTGTTAGTTTCCTGAGAATGATGGCTTCCCACTTCATCCATGTCCCTGCGAAGGACATGAACTCATTATTTTTTGTGGCTGCATAGTATTCCATGGTGTATATGTGCCACATTTTTCTGTATCCAGTCTACCATTGATGGGCATTTAGGTTGGTTCCAAGTCTTTGCTTTGTAAATAGTGCAGCAATAAACATACATGTACATGTGTCTTTATAGTAGAATGAAAATCTCTGAATTTTTACAGTTTTTGACAATAAGTGAAGTATATACAAATAGGTCAAGATCTTGACAAAGCTATGAAATATATGCAAATTGATCTATAGTGTCTATTTCTTTGTCAGTATGGAACAAAACATGATATTTAATTAAGCTTACCAAAATAATAATCTATTATAGTTTAAGTGTTACTTTTGGTTCTAGGTATCAAATCTTATGGCCACAATGTCTGTACAAAATATTTGTTTGCTTCGAGGACCTCATTATTATCAATAAAGTTCTTATGAATTTTTGTTCCTGCAATTACTTAAGGGACTCTAATTAGCAAGTATTTTTCAATTAATTTCTATGTAAGCCTTGTCATTCTTCCATCGTGCCCTCTTTTTAAATCAATTTGTCTCTCTCTAGCATTGACCTGCTATCTCAAAGCTGCAAGTTTTCAGTGAATTACTTCCCTTAGCTTCTGTAAGAGTTTAATTTTGCAACTGGAAGAGGACTGTGTGTATGTGTGTGCACGTGTGATAAGTGTCACTTCTTCCTTGGTTCAAGCAGAAAATGATTTCCCTCATTGGCAACACTGATTTCTGGGAATCCCCAGCTAAGGGTGCTACTTTTGAAATTCTTCAGTCTAAATACCTGTTCTTATT
The DNA here is from genome assembly GCA_963573385.1 of Cacajao melanocephalus. Lineage (NCBI taxonomy): Eukaryota > Metazoa > Chordata > Mammalia > Primates > Pitheciidae > Cacajao > Cacajao melanocephalus. The sequence continues at coordinate 5,887 of CAUYLG010052976.1, forward strand.
TCAACAACCCTTTAAAAAACATAAAACAAATACTGGAACATTGTTCCTTTTGATAAAATGGAGATTGAAAGACACATCCAAACATTATAATATACATGGGTATATTCATTATATTTAAAATGTATGGCAGAACAGAAAAGAGACTAGCTAACATATATGAAATGCTACTTACATATCAAGTATTGTTCTATGGATGTTATATCATTTGCTCCCCTTATCCTCAAAACAACCTTGTAGAATCTTTATTATATTTCCCACTTTTTATTATAAAGAACTTATAGTACCTGAATGATAAAACCAGCATAGAAGGTTATGCCTTTTGACACTCTGTTAGCATTTTTGTGATTCTTCTATTACCATATATGTCTCACAGAGAAGAAAGACATATTTAGAAGACGAACTTATATTAAAATGTGGCCATCTTACAATCTTACAATTGTAAAAATAATAAATTCTATCGGCAATCAGTGTAGTTGAAAGAGGACATTGAGCCTTAGACGTGAATCACAGAGCTATCAACACCTGGATTGAATCCCTTTAAGACCTGAGCTATGAACCAAGCTGACTGAAGTTCAGACTTCTCATTTACAATATTATGAGATTCTAAACTTCTGTCGTATTAATCCTCTAAATTGTGGTCATTTGTTATGAAGCAATATTAAACCAATATAGATCAGCATGATCATTTTTTGAAAACATTTATTTAAATATTCCTATGAAATTAAGCACTTAATTTTTAAATAAATGTTTATTTAAATAAATGTTTAATATTTGTTATCGTCTGTCTACATGGAAAGGCACAACGTAATATTGCATAAAGTATAGTGAGTGAAGACTTGTGCTTGGCAGTTATGAAAAAAAGAGCACACTGTCAGAGATTTATTTGTAACATGTGAAATAAAGTTTTCAACTGAAAGCACAGTGAAAGAACCAAAAATATTGATAAGTGCCTTCAAAGATGACGGGTAGTCAAAGAAATTACTGTAAATGTAAATGAATATAAAGATAACTATTTAGAAGAAAGATCAATTATTTTTAGTACATACTTGGAAATATTATCATTACTGTAATCATTAAATTTAAAAAAATCATCAACGTTTACTTTTCTGAATATTTCTAAAGTCCTACAACTAGTGCTTTGGTGTCAATTCACATTTCCTGACAAAATAAAACCTCATATATTTCAAAATGTATTATTAACCAATATTGTTCAGCTTCTTGTATTCCTTTAAATTTTACATCATCTATTTCCCATTTATTTAGCCTGTTATCATGACTTTGCAAGAACTAAAATTGTACTCCCCCTCAACCTATGACCAAATGCAAAACATACTTTTGGGCTCTTCTTTTTTCTGGTGTTCTATTAATCAGAATTTTGATAGCATTTTCTCACACTTGTTAGTATTAAAGTTAACTTGAACATATATGATTAAAAGAATATATAAAATCTGAATAATATTCTAGATAAAATCAACATATGATACTGTGTAAGAAATTATAATTTTTTGGTATATTGAATGCATTTGATAAACTATCTTGTCCTTTGTGAGACCAGGTTAATAACTAAAAATCAGTGTTAAAGCTGATAATTGTTATTTCAAGTACTGAGAAAATGGAATTTGATGTTATCATTTTTTCATGTCAAAAATTTAATCTAGCACAGTATAGTATAAAGCCACCAAATTAAAATGATTGAGATTGCTTATTATTGCCATTGAAATATTCGATTGTACATTTTATTTTATTTTAGTTATTTGTTCTGATACTAAAAAATGATATAGTAAAGAGAATAAGTATCTTAATAAGGAAGAACTCATTTAAAGTTTAGTTATTTTATCATATACTACAATGTTTAGCATCAAGCAATAAATATAAAATAATTTTACTATATCTTGGGAAGGGGAAAATTAAATTCACATGTTAATTTCTAAACCAAGCTCATAGTTATATCACTATTTGTGCACTATCAATTATAACAACTGTTACTCTGTATGGGCTTTGAGTGAAAAATAGCAAAATATCTTTGGCATATGATTAGAATCTTAAAGAATCACTCTATCAAACTTCATTCTTGGATGCATATCAAAATGATAAATTTTAGCAGTTGACAAGCATAACACATTTAACAATATATATGTAAGAAGAAAATACATTGTGAAATCGGATTACATACTAAGGTTGATCACTGTATCTCTTGGCAATAAAATAAAAGCTTTTATGCCATCCCATCATTTTCATATAAAGTACAAAGCTTATATAGGTCATATATTACTACCTTAAGCAATTTTTCATTTTCAACTTGTTTTTCTTTTGTTGCTATATAGGCAAGCTTTATTTTTGAAATGCTTCAAAAAGTGACTATTTAACCTAAGAAAGTAAATATTTGTAAGCAAAGAAATATTTATTAAAATCATAAATAATTTCATTTATTGTAATTTTTTTAAATATAAAAGGCTGTTTTCCTAAACCTTAATTATTTAATGTAAATATGTATGAAATCACAAATTCTAAGTGATTAAATATAGCTCATATCTACCTTTTAACACAAACACATTCACTGGAGTTTTAATTCCTTAAAGTGGGAGATGTATTAAACCATACCTCATTACTAATCAAATATTTTGTTAGATAGTTTGTATATCAGCTGAGTTTAACAAACATTTATTAAGTGCTTGGAGCATACAAGGAATATGTTGAAATCGGAGGTAAAAGATGCTCTATACCTGCAAGCTTCTCACAGCCTATTGTGACTGAAAAATCCAAAATGATTTTTTTAATACATGTTACTAAATGTGTAATATGTGTCAAGTGCTGTAATTTATCATTTTCATATGCGTACTAGAATTGTTTAATTAAGACAAGGTGTGGACACATCTGAGCATACCGAGAAGGAGCATTCAGCACTGATCCCTATCCTGGACTCTATCTATGATTTTCTGAACGTGACCAAGACCTGCATAATGCCTGGAAGGATAGGTGTATGAGCCAATAAATGAAGTGTGTGAAGGGTATTCTAAGCAGAAAAATAAATAGACTGGGTTATGACTGGGTAATTCAAATAGTATAGTATATGTATTAATAAAACTGTGATATGCATTAATAGTGTTAATTCAACTGTTTTATAAATTGAAGCAAACCTTGGCTAGAAACGAAGCTGGAGAGATAGGTAGTTGTAAAAGTTGTGTATGCTACACTAAGCTATAATGGGCGTGGATAAAATGTTACTCTTTAATGTCTAAAAGCATTTATAGTATTCTTAATACTGTTCAAACTTTCTTGTGAATACACTTAAAGCAATTTATATCTTCCTGGATAATATAATATATGTAAGACAACTAGAAAATTAACAAACTATTTTGTATATCCAGCCAAATCTGAATATTCATTATAATACTTTGTTTCTTTATTCTGAAGATTATATTTAAATAGTAGACTGATTTGTGTCATTCTCTAGATTAGGATTTTGAACATTTGCAACTGCTTAGAAGGTAGAGAGACACTCATGATTTACCTAGAAAGAAACTTGAGGATTAGGGTGTTTCCATGACTAAGTAGATTGACTTTATTGGCCTTTAAAGACAAAAGATTTAAATTTGACCAAAAGACAAAGGACAAGGTCTTTGCAGGTATGAAATTTCCTTGTATTCTGTTTTTTGAAATATAGCATCTCTCATTTATTCTTAGAAGTATTTAACCATGAAGATCCATTAGCATTTTTATGAATCTAACCTAAATTTATTGCTAGCAAACTGTTTAATACATGGAATTCTATAACATAATCTTTTCTTGCTAAAATCCAACTGTTTTGCCAGATGCATAATTGATTTGATTCTAAATTATAAGCTCTCCATTAAATTTCATGATACTGCCACTTAGATTTTTAAAGCTTAGTAGTTGAAAATAACTCCTAAACCTAAAAAAAAGAAAACAAAAACGGAAGTAATTTGATGTTCTCACAGATAAACTTCTAATAAACATGTTCGACGGGACCTTTACACACATAATAATGTCTTTTTAAAAATATATATTTATGACATTAAGTCATTAATCTCATTCAGTTACACAAAAACAGACACACACACACACACACACAGAGACACACACAGAGAAAAAGAAAGAAAGAAAAACAGAAAGAAAAGAAAAACAAAAAGCAAGCAAGCAAGAAGAAAAGAAAGAAAGAAAAAGAAAGAAAGAAAGAAAGTAAAAGAGAAAGAAAGAAAGGGTGATTACTTCAATAGCTCTTGCTAAAAGAACAGACCATAAAAATGAATAGCCTTTTCAAAAAAGCATATTAACTCTATTACAGAAATTTTTGCAAATATATTGCATGTCTCCACACAATTGAAATGCTTATGCATAAAGTACTCTTTTAATCATCATCATAATGTTATCAATATTGTAATTAATATGTATAGTGTTTATTATATGTTAGATCCTACTCTAGGCCCTCTCTATATGTTATTTTCTTCCTCACAATACTATGAAGTAGGGATAATTATTACCTCAGTTTTGCAGATGAAGACAATGATGTTTAGATACATTAAGTATCTTCTCCACAGTAAGTTTCTAGGCAGTATGCTAATTCAACAAATATCTTTCTTAGTCTTTATTTGTACACCAAATTTGTTTGGTCTGGTTTAGTCCTTTTTCCAGGCCAAGAATGATAGAATTTACAATCTCAGTAGATATAAAAATCAGTGGATCTCTTATTACAATGCATATTCCAGAGCCCCATGGCATATTCTGACTCAGGATGTGTAAGTGCAGTCAAGAATTCTAGATTTTATTACAATCCCCAGATAAAGCTGTTGCATATGGTTCAGTGTTGACAGTTTGAGAGACACAGATCAATGAATAACATTAGTAATAAATACAGATCCCATAAATACTAATACACAAGGACAAAGTCTTAGGATTTTTTTTTTTCAAAAATAGTAAATGATGGTATAGAGGAGGATGAAATAAAAAGAAATGATTCTCAGACATTAAGATTATCTTGAAAAGCATATTTTAAAATACAGGTAAGAGGCCAGGAGCTGTGGCTCATGCTTGTAACCCCAGTAATTTGAGGGACAGAGTCAGGAAAATCACTAGTAGCCAGGGATTAGGGACAAGCCATACCAACATAGTGAGACTCCTATCTCAAAAATATTAAAATTAAATTAAAATTTAAAGTACAGGGATAAAACTTAAGAACTTGTCCAGGTTGTAGATCTATTTTACAGTACATGCACAGGACCAGAGTTGTAGTCTGAGGTAATTGCGCAACAAAAAACTGGATCCAAATGAAGGGTAGTGGGAGACAGGTTTTGCAATTCCAAGATAAGATTTCTGAGCTTCACAATATGCCAGTTGGCCCTGACAGTATCATTGGCTACAGTTAAATATAGAAATGCTAGCAGCTACTCCCTCTGGAACATGTTACATAGACTTATGCATGGAATGGTGGGCCAAATAATGCCACTGTACCTCCCCAAAAATGTTCTCTGGAACTTGCGCACATGTCATGTTACATGGCCAAAAGGACTTTGAAGATATGATTAAGGTTAATAATTTTATGAGGGGAAGATTATCAACCACTATCCAGATGGGCCCAACCAATCACAAGGACTTTAACAGCTGAGAAATTTCTTCACCTGGAGTATGAGATGTGTGGAGGGAGAAAGTAGCAGACAGATGCATCAGAGGGGAAATCAGAGAGTCCTAAGGTAAGGAGGATTATTTTTACCAATTGCTAGCTCTAAGGTATAAGGCCTCTACATGGAGAGGAGAGAAACCCTTAGGAGCCATAGGCAGCCCCTAGCTGACAGCCAGAAGGAAACAGGGATCGTGTTCCTAAAACCTTGAGGAACTGGATCTTGCAAACAATCAGAATAAGCTAGGAAGTAGATTTTTCCCAAAATCTTTGGATACAAACCCAGCCCACTGAAATTTTTATTTTAGCCTTGTGAGACTTTGAGCAGAGAAACCAGCAAAGACCACCTAGACTTTTCACTTATAAAACTGAGATAAAATATTTTTTATGCTTTTAAGATGTTAACTTGAAAACTAATATGCATCGTACAAGATACTCACTATGAATCAATACCTGAAGATTCTGCAGCATGATAACCAATCCTTCAGTACTATCTGAATGTCAAGTATCCTATATTTTAAGTAAACACATGCCAAACATACATTTAAACATCAAAAATATATGAATCTATTTTTCCTTAAGCAAAAAAGACGGACAGAAATTTAATGTGGTATATGTAGAAACAATTGGGAGCTATGAAAATGTTTTTGAGTATAAGTTCATGAAACCTGAAAGCCAAACCAAAAAACATGCCAACTTCATAATTCACAAGTACATTTTAAATATACTTAGTACTTCCTGAACGAATAAACTCATCTTAAAATATCTTTATGTTTTGATGAACAGAATACAAGTTTTCTATTAAGAGCCCTTAGTAGAAAATAATTGCATTCCTAACTTGTTCTTCAGTATTGCCAAAATTACACCTTAAAATTAAACCTGTGTGGTTACAGTGTTTTAAACTATGAATTAAGTTGCCAAGATAAAAAAATATATATATTGAACTATTGTGAGAGCTTCTTAGAGAAAAAATGATTATTACTATCACAATGGAGGAAATTAAGTCTTGGAATTTATCCTCCCTTGCTAGACAAAAGACAGTTTAGAAATGTATTAGGGAGAAAATAATGTTCAAAACTGCTGCTATCTGACATTATTTAGGATACAAAACAGAGAAAGTATTTTTACCAAATTGTTTGCTAGAGGATATTTTTTCTAGTGAGAAATATAGTACTAGAATTAGTGTTTACTTTAAAACATTCCCCTGCATGCAAAATGTTAACATTTATACTGAAACATTTCTATTTAACATGTGATTATTTCCTAGTGTTCTCCTTAAACACAATATATTTTGAATTATTATATGGTTTAGAAATCAATTGCCCTTGCTATGGTATTTAGGTATCTCTTTATTATAATATTATATCTGATGTGATAAATTCTGGAATATGGTCTTGGGGAGATGAATTGAAATCTGATATAGTATCCCTATGGATGAGAAAAGGACTCTTTCCTAAACTAGATAGAAATTTTATTGTCAAATCATATGGATAAGAAATGATAAGTCCACGATTCCTATCTGAAACCTTCAAGAACAAATTATTTTTGCCATCAGAATTATTTTTGCCATCACATTTTTTTAAAAAAAGCAAAATATGTAGATTCTGTGCCCTTAAACACTCTGAGTAGAGCCTGGGCACCATCCCATTATCAAACAATATTTTCTTAATGATATATATCATCTTAATGATATATGTCAGGTTTTGATGCCAAATGAGTATGTATCAAACTTCTAGGAAAAAGAAAAATACAAACTTCAGTTTTAAGAGATGTTTTGTTGTCCTCTTCCTGATTTAAGGGATTATTGCTCTTATTCCTGGAATGGCTGTTTCAGGAATAGATGAGATGTCAACTCTTGCCTCTTTCTGAACTTTTTCTCTTGACTCTAACTCTCAGATACGACAGATTATAATTTTATTTTCTGGTAGTGAAGCACAACGCAAGGGACTTTGGGGTAGAGTCTATGATGCCTGACACACAAATCAGGTCTGATGTCCTATTAGTTTCACATTTAATTTCCTTTTGTTAATTCCTAATCCTATAGTAATAGAAAGATATTCCTATGTTTACTCATAGTGATATGAAATATTAAAGCCCACTAACTAAAGCATTTTATTGTACAGTAATGATTAATAACAAGATAAATTTCAGGAGAAGATTTGAGGTAACATGACTTATTGTATTTCTCTTGATGTTGTTTCTTTCCTACTTGAAATATTTTGTTTGATTACATTAAGGGTAGTGGTTCGTTTTCCATTACCATCACTTACCTTCATAATACACTTTAAACCCATGAGCGCTAACTGCAAAATCACTGGTCAAACGTAGTGAGAACACAGATTTGGTACTTGTCACTGGTGGTGGCAGATGGAATCCTGTTAACCTAAAACAAAATGAAATTGATTGTTAGAGACATAATCATTTTACATAATAGTTTTTAAAAAGGATTAAAGTCATGTTAAAAACAACAACAACCACAACAACAAATAAAACAGATTCTCTCCTAGAATGTCCAGAAGGAATGCAGTCCAGAAAACACCTTGATTTGGGCCCATTTAAACTCATTTTGGACTTCACCCCTCCAGACTGCAAGCTAACAAATTTGTGTTGTTTAACCCATTAAGTTCGTGACAATTTGTTGTAACAGGAATGAACAACTGATACACAATTCTTTTCTGGGTTTTAGAATAGACATTTTTTAGCATATAAATAAAGACAAATTCATTCTATAATTGAATACGAAAGTCCTGTGAAACCTAGTGACTACTCTAAGTTACTAAGACTGCTGTTCATACTGTATAAAATGAGTACATTCAGAAACTATTAATGCAATATTTGTGTAATTATGACTAAAAAATCCTTCTATGAAGAGATAATATAGTATAACATATTATATGCAGTATAATATGAAACTACACCCTTACATTAGAAGACATGAGAGACCAAGAAGAATTAGGCAACTTGATCAAGTTCACAAAGAGCCTGGTCTAAGACACCAACTATATTATTGCCTCCTATTATCAAGTAAACACCTTGTTTGGCATTTCATTGTCTTTGAGACATTACTAAAATAGAAACATTAAATATTTGAACTATCAATGTACACATTAACTTAAAAATTATTTTGTATACAATTTCAAATTTGTATTCACTTAGTTGTATTAAATAATATAATATTTTAAGCAATATTTAGAACACTTTTATCATTAAGTTATTCAAATTAATAGAGAAGAACATGGTGAAGAATTGTTTGCTTTTAGCAAAAGCTAAGTTTCTGTACCTATGTTTAAATAATCAGCATGTAGTGGCATATTTGTGTAATGGGAGATTTGTTTTTTATTTTAGTAAATGGTAGAAGAAAATGTGTTTTTTAAAAGTTATTTTCAAATGATAGTTGTATCATTATGAGGATTTGTCGTAACTTGTTTAATTTCTTCTTATAATACGTTGTATAATTGATTTAAAAACAAACTCAGTTATGAATCCAATTAGGTTTTTAATTATACTTCATTTTATAATTTTGTATTTATGTGCATATTTATTAAATATCTATTTTTCTCCTTTGGATACTATGCCTCAAGATGTCAATTTTTTTTTCTGCATCTGTTGAGATCATGTGATTTTTGTTTATAATTCTGTTTATGGGTGTATCACATTTATTGACTTGCTTATGTTATACCATCCCTGGATCTCTGGTATGAAACCCACTTAATCATAGTAGATTATCTTTTTGACATGCTGGTGGATTCAGTTAGCTAGTATTTTGTTGAGGATGTTAGCACCTATCTTCATCAAGGATATCGGTCTTTAGTTTTATTTTTTGGTTATGTCCTTTCCTGGTTTTGGTATTAGGATGATGCTGGCTTCATAGAACGAATTATGTAGGGTTCCTTCTTGTGGTATAGTGTCAAAAAGATTGGTACCAATTCTTCTTTGAATGTCTGATAGAATTCTGCTGTGAATCTGTCTTGTCCTGAACTTTTTTCATTGATAATTTTTAAATTACCATTTCAGTCTTGCTGCTTGTTATTAGTCTGTTTAGGGTAATTAATTCTGCCTAATTTGAACTAGGAGGGTTGTATTTTTCCAGGAATTTATCCATATCTTCTAAGCTTTCTAGTTTATGTGTGTAGAGGTGTTCATAGGAGCCTTGAAAGATCTTCTGTATTTTGGTTGTGTCAGTTGTTCTATCTCCTGTTTGGTTTCTTAGTGAGGTTATTTGCAATTTCTTTCTCCTTTTCTTGGTTAATCTTCTGAGTGGTCTATCGGTTTTATTTATCTTTTGAAGGACTAGCTTTTTGTTTCATTTATCATTTGTATTTTTTTCTTTGTTTGTTTCTGTTTCATTTAATTCTGCTCTCTCTTTCTTCTGCTGGCTTTGGGTTTGGTTTGTTCTTGTTTCTCTAGTTCCTTGAGGTGTGACACTTTTTGAAGTAAGCATTTAGGGCTATGTACTGTCCTCTTAGCAACACCTTTGCTGTATCCCAGGGGTTTTGATAGGTTGTATTATCATTGTCATTCAGTTTGAAGATTTTTTTAATGTTCATATTGATTACGGTTTTGAAACAATTCTCATTGAGGAGCAGGTTATTTAATTTCCATGTATTTGCATGGCTTTGAGAATTCTTTTTGGAGTTGATTTCCAGTTTTACTCCACTGTGGTCTGAGAGTCCTTGATATAATTTCAATTTTCTTAAATTTATTGAGGCTTGTTATACGCACTATCATATGGCCTATCTTGGAGAAAGTTTCATGCACTGTTTAATAGAATGTGTATTCTGTGGTTGTTGGATGAAATGTTCTGTATATACCTCTTAAGTCCACTTGTTCCAAAGTATAGTTTAACTCCATTGTTTTTTCGTTGAGTTTCTGTCTTGATGACCTGTCTAGTATTGTCAGTAGAATATTGAAGTCCCCCACTATTACTGTGTTGCTGTCTGTCTCATTTCTTAAGACAATTAGTAAGTGTTTTATAAATTTGGGAGCTCTGGTGTTAGGTGCATATATGTTTAGGATTGTGATATTCTCCTGTTGGACAGGTCTTTTGCCATTATATAATGTCTCTGTTTATCTCTTTTTACTGCTGTTGCATTAAAGTTGGTTTTGTCTAAGAACAGCTACCCCTGTTTGCTTCTGGTGTCCATTTGCATTAAATGCCATTTTCCACCACTTTATTTTAGTTTATGTGAGTCCTTATGTGTTACGTGAGTCTCCTGAAGGCAGTAGATAGGTGGTGTGAGTTCTTATCCATTTTGCAATTTTGTATATTTTAAGTGGATCATTTAGGCCATTTACATCCAATGCTAGTATTGAAATGTGAGGTACTCTTGCATTCATCATGCACTTTGTTTTCTGCGTGCTATATTTTTGTTTGTTTGTAGCTCAAAAAATGAGCTAAGGACATGAATGGACAATTCTCAAAAGAAGATGTACAAATGGGCCACTAACATGTGACAAAATACTCAACATCACTAGTGATTATGGAAATGCAAACCACCAGAATGTGATACCACCTTACTTTTGAAAAAATGGCCATAATCAAAAAATCAAAAAACAGTAGATGTTTGTGTGGATTCAATGACTAGGGAACACTTCTATCTGCTGGTGGGAATGTAAACTAATACAGCCACTATGGAAAAGAGTGTGGAAGTTCCCTGAAGAACTAAAAGGAGAACTGCCATTTGATCCAGTAATCCCACTCCTGGGTGTCTACCCATGGGAAAACAAGTCATTATTTGAAAAGAAAAAGATACTTGCATACACATGTTTATAGCAGCACAATTCATAATTGCAAAATCGTGAATTTAACCCACATGCCCATCAATCAATGAGTGGATAAAGAAACTATGGTATGTATATATATATATGACGGAATACTACTCAGCCATAAAAAGAAATGAATTAGCAGCATTCACAGTGAACTGGATGAAACTAGAGACTATTATTCTAAGTGAAGTAACTCAGTAATAGAAAACCAAATATTGTATATTCTCACTGATACGTGGATGCTAAGTTATGAGGACCAAAAGGCTTAAGAATGACATAATGGAAAAAACCACCTTAAATTCGTAGGTAATCAAAAGAGAGCCTGCATAGCCAACACAATACTAAGCAAAGAGAACAAAGCTGGAGGCATCACACTACCTGATTTCAAACTATACTACAAAGTTACAGTAATCAAAACAGCATGGTACTGGTACCAAAACAGAGATATAGACCAATGGAACAGAATAGAGGCCTTGGAGGCAACACCACACATCTACAACCATCTGATCTTTGACAAACCTGACAAAAACAAGCAATGGGGAAATGATTCCCTGTTTGATAAATGGTGTTGGGAAAACTGACTAGCAGTGTGCACAAAGCAGAAACTGGGCCTCTTCCTGACACCTTATACTAAAATTAACTCCAGATGGATTAAAGACTTAAACATAAGACCTAACACCATAAAAA
>CAUYLG010052977.1:0-100131 GCA_963573385.1 Cacajao melanocephalus
CACCTATGTCTGGGATTTCTTCCCATGCTATCTCTCCCCACCTCCCCACCTCCCACTGTCCCTCCCCTATTTCCCCCCCAACAGACCCCTGTATGTAGTGCTCCCCTCCCTATGTCCATGTGTTCTTATTGTTCATCACCCGCATCTTCTAATGTGAAGGGGCTGCTAGAATTTACCATAAAAATAATGGTAGCCTTGAAGAGCTAGTCTTAAGGATTAATTTAATTAAGATTATTTTTGTTTAAATCTCCTTCACCTTTCAGGCCCACCTGCTGATCACTTGACCTTTTGCCTTAATTTATTTTGTAAATACTAAGCAAACAAAAGGAAAAGTGAATACCTTTTACAAAGACTTGCTGCTCTTTTGCATTGGGAGTAATTTCCCCTTGTAGATTAACTTGGGTGACTGGTTGGGGATGAGAGGATGATGTGCAAGAATGACAAAATATGAGGAAATATGAAGGTACTGGGATTTACAGTGACCTTTTAGGGACATTGCTTACCAAATGTCACTTAGGTGGCACAAGAGGTATTCAATCCAGTTTTAGAGTTATAAGGCACTCTAAAGGCAATTTAGTCCTCATTTTTACAGCTAAGGAAGATGAAGAAAAGCAATTTAGTGGCAGGGCCAGGACTAGAAACCAGATATCCTGATTTAAACATTTTTTTATTTTGAGACAGAGTCTCACTTTGTCACCCAGGCTGAAGTGCAGTGGCGTGATCTTAACTGACTGCAACCTCCGCCTCTTGGGTTCAAGGGATTCTTGTGCCTCAGCCTCCCAAGTAGCTGGGACTACAGGCATATGCCACCAAGCCTGGCTAATTTTTGTATTTTTTTTAAGATGGGGTTTTGCCATGTTGGACAGGCTAGTCTCAAACTCCTGACCTCAGGTGATCTGTCCACCTCAGCCTCCCAAAATGCTGGGATTACAGGCATGAGCCACCATGCCCAGCCTAGGTGTCCTGATTTCTGTGCCTCTTTACTTTTTATACTGTTTGTTGCTGGGTAGAGTAAAAAGCTATGAGAAGGAGGCAGCCTTAGAAACTCCGCTCGGCTGGAAGATACAGCCCTAACATTCAGTTTACCTAAGTTCAGGTTCTTTCATAAAGAGATTCTATTAGTTAAAAGCCTTTTTCTAAGTTTTATATGAGAAAAGGAAAAAGTGACATAGAAAATTTGGCAATAAACAGTGCCATTATTTTGTAATATTATTGCTTGGAATTCAGATTTATAAATTTAATCTTAATCTTTCCACTCTCACAAAATAAATTTTAGCATTTATAAAGACTGTTTTATAGCCTTTTACTCATATTAATATTTTCCATTCAGCAATTGTGATTTGCTGTCTTAATATTCACTTTGTTCAGGAGTGTTCTTACCTATCATTGCATTGTGAGTCCCTCATAAGCTAAATGGCTTGGTACTCTTTCTTGTCTTCAGAAGATAATGGTTAAAAGTTTTGAAAACATCATTTTTCTTTCTCTTTGCCATAGAGTTTCAATGGACTTAAATACCTTTTGTGACAAGTGCGGGTGAGTGTCTGCTTGAATTTTCTCTGGGGCCATAAAGTTCTTGAAGGCAATGTGAGGCAGTAAGGTAGACAAGTATAATTTAATCAACTTTATAAAAACTAAATATTATAGCAGCCTAGTTCCAGAATGTTTAGTGTTGTATTCTGCTACCAGGAAGACTCGAAACACAAGAATCCCAGTCAGATTAAGTCCAGCAAAGGTACCTCCCATAAGCCTCCTTTCCTGATCTGGTTTAGGGCTGCCTCTTGCTGCTGAAGGTTGTATGGGGTGGTGGAAAGAACACTAGACAAAAGGTCCAAAGAGCTGGGTTCCTGGGATCTCTGCCTGTGCTTTGGGGGAGTTAATGTTACTTCTCTTGCCTAAAGTTCTCTCATTTGTAAATCCGGGTTATGGCTTAGACTAGTGGTTGTCAACACAGCTATGTATCCTAATAAGTTGGAGATTTCCCAACATTCATTAGAAAATTTTAAAACATACAGAAATGTTGGAAGAATTTTGCAGCGAACACTCACCACGTAGATTCTACCATTAGCATTGCATTAAAGTTGTTTTTATCACATACCTATTTATATATCCATTAGTTGGGAATCTTTACTAACACACTCATATCTGTTGTAGAATATATACCTTTGTACCTTTGGGGTGTTAGGCAGGGTAAAGAAGGGAGATTTTTCTTTCTCCTTTATATACTTGTGTTTGAGATTTTTGTTTAACAGTGAGCATGTATTACTACAACTATGACGAAAAACATACCAAAGCAATGCACACATACATATATCCTGTGCCTCCAACCCCCAGAGAGTGTGATGCAGTAGATCTTGGGTGGAGCTTAGTATTTTTTGAAGTGTAGCCAGGATTGAGAACACAGGACTATGCCTCTCTAAAGTGCCACTGGGGTTTTGTAGTCACAGTTTGTGAACTCTCTTTTAGTGCCAACCTGAAACTCCCCTGTGTAGTAGATTGATTCCAGATTCTTCTAGTTTGATTCCAGATTCTTCCTGGTTCATACTGGGCATTCAGCCAAATGCTGCTATTGGCATAACAATGAGCTTGCAGCCAACTAGGGAACTGTGTAGGTGGAGACAACCTCAGAAGCATGAGATGCAGCTTTGTTTCTTGGCAATTTCTTTTTTATTCTTATTGATTCTACCATGGCAGCTGTTTCAGACCTCTATGATGGAGCCCTTTTATCTCTTTCTCTATAGATAATCTGTTTGGCTCAATTGAGACCATTGCCAGCCACTGTTCTAGGTAGTGCCCCAGTCACACTGTGTAGCTCTCTCCGGGAGAACCGTCTCTACCTCTCAAATGTAGGTTGGTATGCCAAGCTCCCCAAACATGCTAGCCTTTTCTCCTTTAAGTTACTTTTCTCAGACACGTTGTTGCCATTGCTTGTCTGTTGTCTTTTCCACCATGCTGTCCCATTCATCTTTGTACTTCCAGTTGGTGACACATAGTAGGTGCTTGCAAAGTAGGCTTTAGATACTGTCCCCTTATATCCGTGATCAATGTCATTGTGAATTGTTTGGTATCCTTGATAGGACTTTTGTGCTCCCAAAATGCTTTGTATTTCCCAGCCATTAAAAAATTAATATTTAGTTCATTAATGTTATAAATTTAAAAACCTAGTTTTTCTTTAAGCTTTTAACTTACCTTATTTTCCAATTTTCAATTTTTTTTTTTTAAAGACAGGATTTTAACCCATCATCCAGGCTGGAGTGCAGTGACACAATCATAGCTCACTGCAGCCTGGAAATCCTGGGCTAATACAGTCTTCTTACCTTAGCCTCCCCTGAGTAGCAGAAGCGTGACTCCACACCTAGCTAATTTTACAATTTCTTACAGACATGAAGTCTCATTAATGCAGGCAAATCCCCAAATTGGGGCTTAGCTCAGGAGGGTTCTTGGCTTCACTCAGGAAAGAATTCAAGAGCAAGCTGACAGTGAAAGAAAGCAAATTTATTAGAGCAACAGTGTACAGCAAAATGGCTGCTCCATAGACAGAGCAGGGCTATCTCATAGACAGAGTAGCAACCAATAGCACTCATGGATTGCTGGATAGCTGTATTTATACCTACTTTTAATTATATGCTAATTAAGGGGCAGGTTATTCATGAACTTTCTGGTCTGGGAAAGGATCAGGTAGCTTACAGAACTATATATGGTAACTTCTGGGTCATGTCATGGCATTTGTAAACTGTCATGGCACTGGTGTATTTAAGGCATTAATAATTTTAACATTCTGTTTTTAAACTTCATTTGCCTGCCTAGCAAACAAAATCTTCCTAATTCTCATAAGTCTAGTAAATTAAATGTATGAACACAGTGAAACTTAGATTCTCCTAAACATTCCAATATTGTAACAAATCTAGCAAAATTCTACCATAGCTTTTAACCTGAAGTCACAAGTCTCAGCTACTCTATCACTCAATTTACATTAGAGTCTCAATGCTCATCAATTAGATACTCTTATGTGCCAAACTCTCTTAAATATTGTAAACAGTTTAAATATTAAACATAAAAATATCAGTAAGAAAGATTTGATTTATAACATTATTTCCATGCATTTTGGAGCTCTCCCAGCTCAGTGGATATTTACTCACTGTAGTGGAAGCATTTCCACTATCAGCCACAGAGCTGTTTTGCTGGTTCTTGAGGTTGGGGGCTGCAGGTATCCAGGGAGATTTTTCTTACAATTACAAGGGATACATAGACTCCCTCTTCCTTACATGCTGTATCAGTGAGGTCTCCATGTACACATGTACTGATAGAATAGGCTTATAGTATACCTGCTTTGGATTCTGATTTAAGTCTGTAATCCTCCAGCCAACTTGATTCCTTACTAGATTGGGTTTAGTTAATCTGTTTACTGCTTGATTGTATTCTGTTTCTGTTTTTTGGCCACAGCATTTAAATAATGTCTTACTGTATTGTGTATTTCAATAGCTCTGGAGAAATGGCCTTTAGTTCTAATGACAGTTAATAACTGTTTTGCTACATAGGACTCCTTTCATTATCCCCTGCCATGGATGCATGTTTTTGAAGACTATTAAAAAAGACAGCATTTAATGAATGATGTTTAATTTGTGATCACTTTCTTCTGGTTAACCAAAGTCAAATTTAACTGTCTATCAGAGCTTCTTATCAGCATGAGATAATCAGTACTACACAATGGGTTGATATAATTCCAGTCAAAAGGAAATAACTGGTTTCTGTTTGTATGCAACTTGATCAGAGGAAATGCATAATTTCTGTGAGTCTCAATGGCAAACTGGAAACTGTTCTTCAGCTTTTCATCGCTTCTTTTGTGAACATCAGGTTCAGGACTACAACTTAATCTTATCATTAGTCTGTCTTTTCTCCTTTCTCAAAAGCTGGGTCATCCCTTCTCACTATCTTCTGGGGACCTTTCTTATTCGTTGCCTTTACTTCCTGTATCTCTGATCTCCACTCTTCACTATTCCTGTGACCCATATGCATCTCACATCTTCCTTGTGTTAAAGAAACTCATGCTTGATTTTGTTTCTCCCTCTTAAAATCATCTATCTTTGTCCTTCCAATGATCATCCAACTTTTTGAATGTGGCCCATAGAAAATACCTGTTCTTTCTCTTTTTACTTTTTACTTCTGTACTTCCTTCCTACTTGGTGCTAAGGTCACCTGATTATGGCTAAAAACCATGGATTCCTCTTGGCATTTCTTAGTCTGCTCTCATTATTTTGGGTCTACTTATTTGGCATCTGCATCATTGCATTTCTCTTCTTCTCTTCTTTCCCCTCTGGCCAGTCCTTAGTCACTTCCTCTAACTCCTTTTTTTGTTTTCATGGAGGCATAATGAAGAGCATAGGTTTTAGAGTCAGGCAGACCTAGGGTTTAATCTCTGCTTTTTTATCACCAGCTGTATGATCCTGGGAAATGCCGAACTTTGCTGAACTTCAGTTTCCGCATCTGGAACATGGAGATAATGATAGCTCACTTGTAAGTTGCTGTAAGGATTTAAAGAGCATCAGTGTGTAGATATGGTGACTGACATTTTATAGACTCCCTTCCCTTTGTAGTTTGTAATACTAAAAGTATGATCCAAAGTGTACTGAGGCTTTCTCTTTTCCATGAAGCAGTCAGCTTTCATTCTGCATATCAACTCAAAAATTTGTGTCAAGCTTATGTATTTTCAAGCCTCCAGACACATATTTCTATCAGGTGCTAATTTTCATCACTTGGATGCTCCATAATCCAAAACTCAACATAATTCAAGCAGCACTCAGCCTGTGATTATTTTCATTGTTAAGAGAATCTGAATCCTCATAGTGGCTCTGAGGATGGAGGTTTCCTTCCTTCTCTTTTCTATCTACCCAACCAGTGTGTCTTGAGCACTCTATTATGGGCCATTCATTATGCTTTGCACTTAAGGTACAATGAGGAGTATGACAAAGGGGGTCTGATTGAGGAAGTGTGGTGGTGGGTGCTGATGGTGGGAGGATAGACTGCAGTGGCGGCACTTCAGAGGATCCCCAGCAGAGATGGGATGAGATAATGGCCAAGTTTACATTTCTTCTCCTATTCCTACCCAACCCATTTTGAACAGATCTTCTTACATTCAATTTATGAAATATCTTGTTTCCATCCCTTCTTTTTCATTCCCACCACAACTGTTTCATTCAATCCAAGTATTCTAGGTGCCTAGTTTTGGCTAGACATTCGTAAGACCTTCCCAAATCTGTCTGTAGTCAATCCATCTCCTTTTCAATTTGTCTTCTAAGAAGCTGCCAAGGTCACTTCCTGAAGCAAAGATCTGATCATTTATTTCCCTTGCTTAAAAATATTTATTGGTTATACCAGTTGGGATTCAGTATAGGAAAGAGAAGCCACTCTGGGCATTTAATCAGGAAAGGATTTGATGTGGGAATGGGGTTATGAAATCAGAGAGTGGCTAGATGAGCAGGCACAGGAACCATGTGCCAAGGATCTGTCTCTAAGATCTCTACTGCAAGTCTGGAGGTCTGGAACGTCCAGTCATATCTGCTGTTCTTGGATCAGGGAAGACAGTGTTGCTACTAGCCCACAACTGCCTTTCTTCACTTCAGAATGATGATGGTTCCCGGATGGTGCTGCAGGAAAAGCTCACATCTCTGTGATCTTACTTGTCAAAGTAGAAAATTGTCCATATAGATCAGGAAGGATGGTCTGCCTCTCATTTCCACCTTCCAGATCTCAAAGTGCAACTAATTAGTGGGACCTAACCCAATTACTGGAGGCCATGGAGTGTAGTGTGGAAGAACACACTCCATGGCCTCCATCCTACCAGGCTCTCTGCTGCCTATCGTAAGTGCAATCTAATGTTCAAAGCTGTGTGTGCTTTGTCACTGTTGTATTTTGCTTAACCCCTTGTCTTCAGCCATCTGCTTCTATCAAGCAGTTGCTAAACAGATACTTATTGAATGCATTAATGAACAAAGGAATCCGTTCCTGACCCAATTCTCTCTTACCTTCTGGCCATAATGTAGTAGGAATGCCTTTCCTGGCCTGTGCTAACTTCTGCCTGCCAGAATCCTCCTACGCTTTCTCTAAGGCCCAACCAAATCTTCCCTCTTGTGAGGATCTTCTAAAATTCCCCTGGAACACCCATTGTCCCCTTCTGGAACACAGTGACTGTTTCCTTCATCGATGTGGTACTCTCCCTCTACCCTTAACTTGTGCTTTCTTCACTCCTTCCTTCTCCTTTTCTCCAGGCAAAGCAACTTCAGCTCTCTTCTAAGGATACCTATTTTTCTCTCTCATATTGTAATTGCAGTTGACAGTCAATAATCTATAGATGTAGTTAAGTCTTTGGTAGCTGATTCTCTCTTGTTTTTACTCTTGCGTAGAACCCCACCTTTGTTTTTTTCCTCTGCTAACATAGTTCCTGTTTTTGCCCTAGGCAGAAATACAAAATAAATCCAAAAGGGGAGGATCCTCCAAAGGAAAGAGGAAGAATTCTTGTTTATAGGTTTCTTTTTAATTTTTCAGTGGAATTCACAATATGTTCCCAGTGTTCTGGTTTGTTAGGCCTTCATAAGGGAAAGTGTATTCCAGGAATATTCCATTCCCCTAACATTTGTGTTTGGATTCAGTGCTGTAAAAGCTGGGCTATGCCATTTGTCTGCGTACTTATCCCAGTGGATTCCTTAGAACTTGACTTTGTTTTATGTGGGGTGTGGGGAATTCTCTTACTATTTTTTTCATTTTTTCTTTCTTCTTCTTTTCTCTCTCTTTCTTTTTTTTAAACAAAGCCCTTTGTTTTCTAGAGGTATCTACTTCATAAGACAACTGAACATAGTAAAAAGGCTACCTAGTCTTCAGGGAAAGTCAGTTTTGTTGTATTTAAATAGACTTTATTTTCTAGGTTTACAGCATAACTGAGATGAATGTGCAGAGATTTCCCATACACCATCTGTCTCCCACACATGCATAGCTCCCCCACTACCAACATCCCCCACCAGATTGGTATGGTTTTTACAACCAATGAACTTACATGGACACGTTATCACCCAAAGTCCATGGTTTACCTTAGAGCTCACTCATGGTGTGATATATTTTATGGGTTTGGAAAAATTTATAAAGACATTCATCCACCATCATGCAGAGTAGTTTCACTGCCCTAAAAATCTCCTGTGCTCTGCCTATTCATCCCTCCTGCCTCCTTCCCCCTTGGTAACCATTGATCTCTTTACTGTTTTCCTAGTTTTGCCTTTTCTAGACTGTCATAGAGTTGGAATTATATTATATGTAGCCTTCTCAGATCAGCTTCTTACCCTTAGTAATATGCATTTAAGGTTCCCTCATGTTTTTCCTGGATTGATAGCTCATTTTTATTTTAGTACTAAGTAATATTCCATTGTCTGGATATACCATAGTTTTATTTTCCATTCCTCTATAGAAGAACATCTTAGTTGCTTCCAAGTTTTGGCAATTATGAATAAGGCTGCTATAAACATTTATGTGCTGGTTTTTACATGGACATAAATTTTCAACTCTTTTGGAAAAATACCAAGGAGTATGATTGCTGGATCGTAAGGTAAGAGTATGTTTAGTTTTGTAAGAAACTGCCAGTGTGTCTTCCAAAGTGGCTGTACCAGTTTGCATTCCTTCCAGCAATGCAGATTTATTTTTGTTAGAGGTTCAAAGGACTTCTTAAAAATTTATAAAAGGAAAAATTCATCCCTATAAAGGTGTAGAATGTTCAGTGGATGGCCTAGTTTTATTTTACCAAAATATGAGCATGTCACATTCCTTTAAAATGCTCATTCTGATTTCTCCTCTCAGCTCAAGTAATAGAACTTGAAATTGGTTGTAGAGAAATAAGGGGAAATTCTATGGCAATGGCAGACTAGCTAATCACTCCCATAGCACTGATATTAGAGTTCATTTTTAATTTTCTGCTTATGGATCAGCAACACTGAAGGAATAGCGAAAGCAGGCTGGGTCCCTGCAATTGCCTAAGTGAGCTTTCTTGCTTGTTTGAATTTAGCCTGACCAAGGGGAGTGTAGTTCTTTAGGCACTGACAGTTATTGCAGTTATGAGCAGAGGCATTTAATTTATTCTTCTTTGTATGCATTGTGGCTAACTTTCTGTGAGGTAGGGAAAGTGTGTGTGGGGGGAGTAAATGGAATAATCCTTAGGCTGGTATGGTGGGCCCATTGTAAGTCCCAGTCTTGCCCTACTTCTTCAAGCCACACTTGTTCTTGGAATGGTACCTCTGTGCTGGGGCAGGGCACTGGGCCACCAAGAAACGTTAGCAGCCCGTTGGTATAGCCCCAGTCTCTACACTGAAACTTTGCACTTAGGAAGTTAAGACTTTCTCCCTCTAAACTTGAACGCTGCTGAAATCTCTCCAACAAACCCCCTTCTGCCTGGAAAAATGGATACCTATTCCTTTGCCAGGCAATTCCAACTAGAAAGTATGTTTGGAATGCTTTACTATCCCCAAGGTGCCTCAGTTAGTTGGGTTAGCATTAAAAGCCAAGGATTTCAGAGGATGAATCTTTGTGGAATAAATGAATGCCTGTGGTGTTTTATAATCTCAAGGAGAAGGAGATGTTTTAGATTTAAATTTTAATAAATGAGCTAATTAGAAATCAGTTCAGAGGGATTTAAAAAATTCTTTGTACTGAAGAATTTTTTTCTTTTTAGTCAATCATACTCTAAATAATTCTACAGATATACACTGAGCATCCATATGTTTCAGGCATCATAATAAGCCGAGAGGTTAGAAAGATAGGTAAAAATGCTCTCCATCCCTCAGGAAACATATAGTTTAGTAAGACAGCCAGACACAGAGAGAAGTTCAGTTTGTTTATTTTATTTTTATTTTTATTTTTTTTTTTTTGAGATGGAGTCTTGCCAGTTTTTTTTATAATCATGTACTTGAGTGTCTCCAAGGAGAGTTTATCTCTTGCAATACAAAGATAAATAAAACTCAAGATTGGGACTTCTCTGAAGGAAGCACATAATAAGATAGTTTTGCTACTGTATGATCAGTGCCAAAACTTGGAGATGGCTAACTCCACTGGGGATGTGGGGATGGAGTGTCAAGGAATACTTTGAAGAGGAGAAAGATGCTTGGGTGGTCCTTGGAGAATAAACAAGGGTTCACAAGGACGAGGACATGGAAAAGAAATTCTAAGCATTGGAAAAAGCCTGTGCTAGGACCATGAAGTTTTAAACAGTTTAGTGAGTTCTGCAACTCTGAGTATTAGAATGTAAATGAATAAGAGGGTGCAAATAGGGAGTGATGGCAAGAAGAAAGGTAGGAGAGTAGTCATGGGGCTCATGACAGGTCTCATCCTATACACAGTAAGAAGCAGAGGAGAGTTTTCTGTAGGAGAAGGTCTGGCGGTGTCTTCATTTAAAAATCCTCAGTGTTGGCCAGAGTGAGGCTTAAGGCAGGGAGTCTGCTTCTGAGACTATCATATTCTCTCTGGGGAGAATTGATAGCTAGACTGGGGCAATGAAAGCACAGTGAGGATAGAAAGAAGAAAGAAATGTCCAGGAGGTGATATGGACAACATGGGTTAAAATAAGGATGGCACTGAGATTTCTAGCTGCCCTGTAATGTGGCCAAAACAGCCATCCATGTAGAAGTTCAACAAATGTCATTTTCTTTGGGCCACAGAGTAGATAGTGATGCATTTAAATGGCGAAATGGGAAGTCAGAGGAAGTGCAAGCTCGGAGGAAAAAAGATGGGTTTGGTATTGGGTCTAGGGCATTTATTCCTTTAAAAAACAAAGCTACCTATTTCCTGCCTTGATGACAAATAAGTTCATATGCCTATTTGGTAGATTGACATGTTGCTAATTGAAAATGCTCTAATTGAAATGACTGTTAGAAAGTAACCTTCATACTTTATCCCTGATTGTCATGGTTATTTATTTATTAGGCCTCTTCTAAGTCTAGACCAATCAGAAAACAGAGATGATGTGTTAGGCTTGAAAAGATTTTGTGTATCTCACCTTTGAGACAGCTCCTTGGGAGGAAAGAAAAATTGCCTAGATTTCTGGGCTGCCTGAAATCATTTGTTCTAGCTGATGATTCAGGGATCAAAGACCTTATAAATTTCTTCCCAGGATAGGCTTGGACCAGAGCAATTTTAACATAAAATAAGAGAAGGAAAATGTGAAATGGGATCCATTGAACTTCCTGATTTATTATATACGTGTAATTTAACATTTTTGCTCAGTACCTTAGTTCCAGTTGAGGTGAGGTGAGGATCAGCTTGCCTTTCTTGGTCATTCCTGTTTCTGTAGGGTGCAAGAGTTGGCACATTATTTGTAAGTTTTCCTATTACTGGATAGCATTTGAATGTTTCTTAATGGGTTTTACACATTATTAAATATCTGTATAATTTGAACATTGTTGTACTACCCTGAGCTCCATCCTAGGTGATCTCCTTGATTTCATTCCTATTCATTAGTCAAAGATAGTTGGAACTTTGTATAGTTGTAGAGAACATGGGAACAGTTGCATAAAGATTGGTCATGCTGTAAATATTCAAGAAACTATATTGAGTGTGTATTATGTTCTGGACACTTTTTAGGCTCTGTGGGATCAGTGAGGAGTACAGAAGAAACAGTCCTTGCCTGAGTGGAGCATACGTGATAGTGTAGAAAATAGATATTAAACAAGCAACCAAATACAGTGGTTACAGATAGAGATAAATGTTGTGAGAAAAACAAAAAGAGTACTGTGCTGGAAAATAATTAGGGTGGGGAGTCAGGGAAGCCTTTCCAATGAGAAGTCATTCCAGGATCTAAGGAAAAGGGGTTCCAAGCAAAGGAAACAGATATACAGACCCTGGGGTGGGAATGAGCTTGGTGAGTTAAAGAAACAGGGGGACAGTGATTAGGGCATGTAGATGTGATAGAGTTGGTAAAAAATGGTTACCTTCTCCTGACCACTCATAGAATGCTTATTAGAGACTTATAAATATAATGGATGTATGTATGCCATAAATAAATATATATATCCATCTCATTCTATGTAGTCAGGTAGGCATCGTTATTCCCATTTCCTAGATGAGGGAACTGGGTCTCAGAGACCAGGTCTACATAGCTAGGAAGTAACAGAGTGAGGCAGAGTCAAGGCCTTCCAACTCCACTCTTTCTACCTCATCCTAACTGCAGATCAGTAGGACTGAAACAAGGCACTTGGAATGACAGGAGTGCTGAGTCACTGGCCTCCTAGGCTGCTTGCATAGGATACCTATCTTAACAAATTTTGCAATGTCTTTTTTGGGATATTAGCAACAATAACAATTATAAAACAGTGATGACAGTGGTGACAATAACTATGCCTACTACCATATGCTTTTATAGTTTGTAAAGTTCTTTATCATATAGCACCTCATTTGTAGCTCAGGAAAGTTCTCAAACATAATCAGGACAAGTTTTATAATTCTCATTTAGGTTAAGAAATTGCCTGAGGTGACACAGGGCACCGAGCTGGGACTTAACTGTTGTGATTCTAATCCAGTGCTCTTTCCTTAAACTATAGAAACTCCTGGTTGAATGAGGAGATATATATGGTTCGTAAGCTTGTAGGCCTGAATTCCTACAAAACAAGTTTCTCCTTTCTTCAAAGTGCTTTGGACTGTAAAGAAGAGGCATGAAAGATAGATTCATTCTTCGTGTACTTATTGAGCTCCTATTGTGTGTCAGACACTGGAAATATCAAAGGATCCCGATTAAATAGGTTAAAAGGTACTAATTTAGCACAGTGTTATCTGCTATTCATATTTTATTAAAAGACTAGAAAAAACCCTATGGAAACACAGAGGAAGAAGTGATTAAATAAGTCACTTTGGGGAATTTGAGGAAGGCCTCACCATGAAGATGACATTGAACTGGGCCTTGAAGGATGAGTGATAGTGGTGCGGAGGGATTCTCCAGGGAGAGAAGCAGGAAGGTTATTCTAGGAGAAAAGGATTATGGCAATCGAAGAATACAGTGTCTGTGGGGAATAGCAACAGGTGTAACCATGGCATGAGATATGTAGGAAGTAATGGCGGGAATGGTGCTGGAAATGTAGACTGATGTCAGGTTCAGAGGGCTTTGAATATCAGGCACAAGAGTGGCTGTATTTGGCCTGATCATCCCAGACCTGTTGGCAAGGGGACAACATGATTATATTTGTTGTATTTTAGAAAGAAAATGCTAATGGCTAAGGTAGGCCAGATTGGAACCAAGGAGAGTTTAGAAGTCATTGTAATAGTTTGGGAGAAAGAATTGGTTGTAGCCCCTAATTCTGTGTTGAGGAGAAGTAGAGAGGTAACGTTGGTAAGACTTAAGGACTGATTAGATGTGGAGACACTCCAGTTGGATTTTAAATGCACTCACTAATTTTCTGACATTGGTACACAAACACGTACTTCTGATTTTGGCTTTACCAGACTCAGCCTAATTCTCTCTGACTGTTTAAGTCAGCCACTGATTTATTTTTCTTTCTTCAGAAAAAAAAGAAAAAATTATGGGTCTGTGATCTTATGGATTCTTTCCGTATGATTTGATTTTGATGATCCCATAAGATTCTTTGAGCTAAGGAATGCTGACTGTGCAAACAAATGTTTGAAGACTTGGATGCTCTGATTATATTTATGTGCTGCAGATACCTATTATTTGGAATGGTTGTTATATATTTGAAAGCCCACCTACTAAGCACTTTGGGGAAATTATTCCCAGCCAGTGACCTCTGATAGGGAAACATTAGCAGTTCAACCTATCCTATCTCCATTTGAGGTCTCCCACTGAATGCTGACAGATAATTTAGATTTTAGAATTTAGTAAGAGACCATACTTTAATGTGTGTGTCAGTCCCATACTTTTCTAGAATATTCTTTCCCTCTATAGTATTATTCTAGTAATTAAAGATTACTCTTCTTGGCCTTAAAATGTAATTGGAGGCCGGGTGCGGTGGCTCATGCTTGTAATCATAGCACTTTGGGAGGCCAAGGCAGGCAGATTGTCTGAGCTCAGGAGTTTGAGACCAGCCTGGGCAACATGGTGAAACCCTGTCTCTACTAAAATACAGAAAATTAGCCGGGCATGGTGGCATGCAACTGTGGTCCCACTGGATGTGGTAGCATGCACCTGTGGTCCCAGCTACTTGGGAGGCTGAGGCAGGAGATTTGCTTGAACCCAGGAGGCAAAGTTTGCAGTGAGCCAAGATCACACCACTGCACTACAGCCTGGGTGACACAGAGACACTCCATCTCCAAAAAAAAAAAAAAAAAAGTAACTGTAGGATCAGAGTTGAGAAATATAAATCAACAAATACAAATTATTTTTAAGTTGTAAGCATTAGGAAATTATTTTTCTGTTGCATAAAAGGTTTACATTTAATCTTTGAGGTAAAAGAAGAGTTTCTGCTTTAGCTTGGACTTGTGTCATTTCTACCTCATCCAAATTCATGTTACATGGTAGGAAGGGTCCCCTAATAGTCTCACACATTTAGTCAAAAAACATTCTTGGGGGACCCCCTCCTATGTTCAGATAAATGTCTCCATATAAAAGGAAGCTCTGAGGCTGTTCCAGTTGTTCCTACACTGGCTTTGCCATTTGGGTGAGCGCCTTCAGCCTCCCTGAGCCCCTTCAGCCTCCCTGAGCCCCAGGTTCCCTGGTGTACATAATACTTGCACTATGAGTGCTGCAAAGGCCTGGAGACATAGCTGAAGCCATTGGAATCATCTCTGGTGCACAGTGGCCCATTTAGTTATTTTAGACACTGGCTTTCAGCAGTTAGGTGGAAGAGACACAGACTTTTCCTTATGCAGATTATAATGGTTTTCAAAACCATTAATTGGCAGAAAGTTATTTAAAAGTCCTGATTCTCATTTCTCCATTAAAAGCTTCTGATGTCAAAAATGGAATTATGTGGCTGCTTACCCTCTTGGTGGTCCAGAAAATAGGTATGTTTTCACTTTTTCTCCTTAGGCTAGTTACAGAAGGTAGTATCCACTTCCCATGAACTGTGTCTACCCTAGTGTTGAAAGACTGAGCTTGAAGAATCCTTGTCTTTTAAACTTTAGAAAGCTCTGTCAACAAGCTTCTATGAAACAAAGTTCCGGAAAAAGCTATCTTTTTTCTTTTCTTTTTTTTTTTTGTTCTTGTTTATTTATTTTTATATTTGCATTTTAGGTTTTGGGGTACATGTGAAGAACATGCAAGATTGTTGCATAGGTACACACACGGCACTGTGATTTGCTGCCTTCCTCCCCATCACCTATATCTGGCATTTCTCCCCTTGCTATCTCTCCCCAGCCCATTCAAAAGTGGGCGAAGGATATGAACAGATACTTTACAAAAGAAGACATACATGAGGTCAACAAATGTGAAAAAGTGCCCATCATCGCTGGTCATTAGAGAAATGCAAATCAAAACTACATTGAGATACCATCTCACGCCAGTTAGAATGGCGATCATTAAAAAATCTTTTTGCTTTTTAAACAAGTGGCAGGTATACGTACATAATTTAGTTTATCTTGTAGTCAGGAAAAAGGCATTAGATCATGCTGTTGTAGAATTTTAGCCAGATTCTTTTGGTCAAATGGCCATCCAGCAAATAGTGATTGAGAACCTATTATATGTTAAGTACTGGTTCTACACAAGTGAGCAAGACACAATCACTGATATCATCCTAAGTTTAATTGACTTATATAAACATTCTGTACATTATAACAATTAATGTTGTTGCTATCTGAAATGGGAGGCATTTTTTTTTGAGAGACCAAACTTTAATGGCATTTGAGTTAATAACTGGAATACCCATTTTTAATGATCAACTGTCATATAGATGTGCAGTTCTTAATCCACTAGACAATTTGTATTTCCTTTTCATGCATCATCATAATTTTCCTTTTCATGCATCATTATAACCCTATATATTCAAGGTATGAACTTGTTTCATCAGCAGTATTAATCTCAATTCATTTAGGAGCTTTAAATAATATTCCCTTATTAAGTATATTCTTTGATATGCTGCCCATGCTTTTGTGGTATCAGAATCTGTTGATGCAGATAAAAACAAACATTCAGTTAAAGAACCTTCTCATGTATTAATTAGATTTCAAAAATTATTTCTGCATTTATAGTTCCTGAATGGCTTTGGTTATGACAAAAATCTAATTTAGGCTCATTCAGAGCTTTGGGGCTAAAGTCCAGCCTCATGGATTGGTTTAATCTGAAGAACATTAAAATAGTAGAACATTTTCTGTCTTGGCAAGAATCGTAGTGTTGAAATTTCAAGAAGATTTAAATTTGTCCATGAGACTGTAAACTTCTTGAAGGCAAGGACTCATCTCTGTACCCCTGATGCATAATTGATGTTCTTCAAATGTTTGCTGATTTGAGTTGAACTGAAGAGAATAACAAAACAGCATTTGAGAATCAAAGTCTCCCAGGTTTTCCTTATATAATTTACAAGGACTTCCCTGGCAAGCCATCCTTTCTTCTTCGTTTAAAAAATTTCACTTTATTATGTTCATCTTTGATGTGGAACATTTTTATGGCCTTCTGCTGTGACTCATTTTGGTGCTGAGTTATCTGCTTCCTTGGAGCCCAGCCCTTCCTTTTAAGCTGTGGTATTCAGGCTCCCCAAAGTCAGCTTGCCTGCGGGTAGAGATCACAGCAAAATGTGCAAATGATATTCCAACTTCTAGGTAAAAACAGACAACTAAAATTAAAAGCGCTATATCATGTAAGTCACCTGAAAAGAAAAAAAAAAAAACCCACATATACAAAACAAGAAAACAAAACCCGAGGGTATTTGTATATTTTCCGTTAAATCTTGACTGGCTAAAGGGAGTTATCTTTTCTGCAGTGATAAAAAGGTGACCCAAGACAGTCTCCACAGCTTACAAAAAGTTCTGAAGTTTTACGGTGGAGTCCAATTAAACTGGCATTTAATTTCAGAAACTATGCCCCTATGTAATGTAATCATCACAACCAAATACAAATTAATTAATACAGATGCACAAAGTTTACAGGTTCAATATTAAAATAGAATGGGGGAAAAGGGAAGTAGGAAAATTTTAGAGTGCTCCACGCATCCTTCATTTATCACCAAGAGATTTGCTCCTTCTGTTAGTATAAGTCAGACTTTCTCAATCTTTAGTGTGCTTATGAATTATTATTATTGTTTATCCCAAACACATATTTTGTCTTATGGAAGATTTAAGAGCTCTAAAAGGGACATGATTACTATCTTTAGACATTGACCTCTAACAATATTTCTATACCTATATTGTACAAGAAAACTAATGAAGATTGACAGTCAAATTCCTGGAGAGACCTTTGACCCTTCTCTGTCTTAAAATTTTCACTTCTGAAGTAGAAAGCCGGGTCCCTGGTCATCTTATCCTGCACTTTGGGCATAAAGAAGCTTATGTCCAAAGTGCCATTACTGTAATCATGATGACCTCTTGGAGGCACATCAGTAGGGCTATCTGGACTGTGACATGCCATCAGATATCATTTAGGGGGCTTCAAGTCTGGCTTCTTACTGAGGTGCTGTGGGATGCCTCAAAAACTTCCTGCATGGCTAGCGTAACTATGAGGCTTTAGATCTTTGTTAAATTCAAGCAAATGGTAACAGCATCTGCGGAGAGGGTAAGATGCCAATCCTCCCAAATTTCTCTTCCAGGCAGGGGGTTGTCCTGCCACTCTCAGAACTGGCTGTCATCTGCTGCTCTCTTGTCACACTGACACGGCCCCCTGGCTGGGCTGATTGGTCGCTGGCAATAACTGATATGGAATACTGATGTTCTCTCTGGCAGTTCCTTCCACTCTAAAAAGACTCCTTTCCATCCCTCTTCTCGCCTTCCCTAGCCCAGCCTAGTGCCCACCCTCCCCCGACCATGCCTCCCCTGCACCTGAGGAGGGGGAGGACCAGTCCTGAGCATGATGCTCTGAGACTCTGAGACGGTGGTGAAATCCACCAGGCTGCTTTCACTCCGGCTCGCTCTCGGGAGAGTCCTGTTCCAGACTTCTCAGGGTTTTTACAGCACAAACAACTGCATACAGCCCGAGGGGAGGCTGAAAAGGACTTGTGTGTGGTGGTTTTATTGCCTGTCATCACTTTGCTGGCCTCCTCCTGACTGGAGCCTGGTGGTTCACAGTGGATTTCTTTCTGCTGAAGACACCAAGGCACTGAGGAAGGATCCCTTCTCCTTCTGTTGACTCTTTCTATTTTTATGGTAAGTGCTTACATTGAATGAGCCGCTCTGCTGCTGCATTGAACTGAACCGTTCGTTCCCCCTCTTCCCAGCTAAGCTTAGTGACCTTCCTTCTGCATTTCTTCTGCTTTCATGGATCTTGTCTGGGATGATCCAGCTTCTAAAATGCCAGGGGTCATTTGCCTGGAGTGTTTGTCTTTTTATCTTTTTCTGTAAACGTGAGCTCTTCTGCTGTGATACGAATATAAGTGCTCTGTCTTTGTCCTTGAAGCAGCAGCTAGGGAAATGTGTTCACGATGGTAAACTGCAGCAGTGTGCAGGGAATCTGTGGAGGATGACTGACAAATTTGGGCAGGATGAACCCTCAGTGTGCCAGGGGCACTCACTCAGAATTGGAAGGGCTGGGGGTGACCTGCCCATATAGCAAACTCTTCCATCTTTCTGGGCGAAGATGAACAGACACGTGTGAGTTATGTCGAGTCTGCTGCAGGCAGCTGCACTTTCTGCACCTGCCTGTGTGGATCCAGGATGACCCTATATCTTGTGGGGTTTACAACTTGGGCAGGAACATTCTCAGCAGGAGGAATCCTGCGCTGGCAGATGGAGTAGACTGACTGCATGACCTCATTGCTTCTTTCCCTTGCGAGTCTCAGTGTACCCAGCTCTGCAAAC
Source organism: Cacajao melanocephalus (assembly GCA_963573385.1). NCBI lineage: Eukaryota > Metazoa > Chordata > Mammalia > Primates > Pitheciidae > Cacajao > Cacajao melanocephalus. The sequence goes on from CAUYLG010052977.1 coordinate 18,910, forward strand.
CATATTTTGCAGGCTCTTCAGAGAACGATAGGGCAGTGATGACAGGAACATTTTTGAGTTGACAACATAGTTTTGTCTTCCTACTAGGTGACAAAATACTTCGAGATTATTAGAATGGTTAGACTTTTCTAAGAGAACATAAGCAGGTTTCTGACAAAGACTATGCATGTGGCAGATTGTTTATTCCAGGGCATTACTCTTATAATAGTGCTCTAATTTTTCACCTGGTCTCCTGAGGTTTGTTGCATAGAGCACCAGAACTTCTAGTCTATTACTGACAGCTTCTTGATGCCGAAAGGAAACATTTTAGTAGTTTCACTTCTGTGCATTGCAGGAGTCTCTCTTAACAGTGATTTTTTTTTTTTTTGGTAGCAGGTGTATTGAACTATTTTGATCAAAGCATCATTCCAAAGAATAGCTTCACAGTTGTAATTCTGTTTAGTTATTTTCAAGTCTTGGACTGGAGATGGATTATCTTATTTGTGTGGGTTTTCCAATTCTGGCCCATTTCACTCTAGGGAAGGTTCTTACCAAATGTAATTTAGTCTCTGATTCATAAGGTACTGTGTCTCTGATTCTTATATTACTGAACTAATACAATGTTATTTTTTGTGATAAATGAGGTGGGGGGGCGGAAATGTGGGGTAGAATTTCTGGTCTCTCCTCCTGCTGATTGGGAGTTTGGAACGTAAAGTTCCCTAACTGTCTTGCTCATTTTCACTACTTTTATGTCCACTCTTCATGTGGATTTTTCTGAAAATAGTGGTGATGACATCAGGCATATGCCTTTACCCTCTTCTCTGGGTCCAAAGTAGATGTGTTTGTTGTTTTTCTGTTTTTGTTTGTTTTTTAATTTTAGTGAAGGGTCCCTTGCATGTATAAAAGCATACATTTAAATAAAAAGAATTTGTAGATATTTACATGTTAGCCGTTTTCAAGAGTAAAATCAGCATATAGGTTAGCAGCAGAAAAAAAAATTCAAAACCATTTAAAAAATATTATCAGCATTGTTTGGCTTAGCTGTTCTAATAACCACTCTTCCCTATACTCGATTGTGGTTCACAGCAATACTGTATTGTAAATGGACTGTCAGACCTCTCTGCTTCCTCTGTGATTCTTTAATGTTTAGATGTTTACTTTGATCCTTAATGGTGCACTCTTACTTTGCTTAATCTTTTTTTCTCTTTTTCTAATTGAAGGGATTTTATATGGTGCCTGGCAACTCAACTGTAGATACTCATTAAGATGGAAAGAGTTAGAATCAGCTTGGGTGTCATGGAAATGGATTCAGTATTTCTCACTGCAGTCAATTTCAGAAGCATTTAGAACATATTTCATTTTATTAGTAGCAACTTTAGCTTTGAGAGAAAACATTATTTAGGTTTTCTCTATTTTGCTAAACAGATTGTTTACCTATGCAGTCAGAATTGCATATGTTTATATATGTGTGTGTATATATGTGCGTATATATAATATACACATGTATACAAGCATGTACACAAATGTACTGTTGTTTGTACTTGTGTCAATTGTATATACTTTAAAAAAAATGTTGTAGCATACTCATTTAGAGAACAGAAGGAAAATTCCTCAGATATTGCTTTAACTGGATTTTTTTTTTTTGGTAAGGATTTCCCCACTGCCTAGACCCCACTTCCAGATAATGCCTTTGAGAATTTCTTTGAATTGGGAGAGTGCATTCTTCAGCATTTCGTTGTCTCACAGCATGGTGTCATGTTAATTCCTTTGCAGGGTCTCTGAAAGCAGCATAGAAAACTACTGCAGGAAAAATTGATAAAAGCTGTGCTGAGTGGAGCCTGTAACCTCTTGGTGTGATGAAGTCACTGCAACATTTTGTATGTGTTTACTTTGCTGCTATGCCTTGCAACTGATTTTGCTTGCAGACTTAGCAAGTTGAAGTTATTTAAAATGGGTTTGGAGACACCTAAATTGGTGTAGATGCAGTTATTCTTTTTTTTTTTTTACATTCTTTAATTATAGCTATCATCAAAACAGTGCTTTTGCTGTTTCTTTTGGTGGTGGTTTAATCTGAAATCTGCAGTTTAAGTTATGAACCAAGTCTCCATTTTTAATTCCTCTTGCCTTCTGCTTTCTCTTCTTCTTCACTTTTGCCATTTTATATATGTGAACATGCCTACAGGTACACAAACTCAGACAGTGAAAAGTGCATGACAATTAATGAAGAGTTAATTACAGCTTTTCTTTTAGTAACAAACTCCAAATGTTCAAACTATAACTGAAGGAAGAAATTGTTTCTGTTAATATAAATATAACCTCATACTTCTGCATGCATTCTTATCATTGAAACTGTTTTCCATAGTTGATTACCAGGACCAGAAATAGAATCCATTTTGCATTTTAATTAACGACATTCTGGATCTGTCTAGGTTGGACTGCCCTCAAATCTTAATATATTTACTGTCTAAAAGGTCTTTATGTTAAGAGGGGTAGTTTATGGTGTTATAAAGTAAAATCATTTGATTATGTGATACAGCCTTTCTTTGGTAGCTGAATGAACCATATCATTAGGATGTTGGCTGAATTTTTCTGTTGCTTTTCCCAATATTATTAAGCCAATAAGGGTATAATCCCACTTATCATCTCTTTGAGCCCCTTTTACAGAGTAAAAAGAGTTGTGTGCGACTCCCATATGAAGCTTCTTAGAGGGAAGACCGCTCTTCGGCAGAGATTCAGAACTACTTCTCACACCTGCTCTGGTGATCTACTTTGAAAGGAACTTGCAATTCAATTGGCAACTCAGACAGATTGTGTAAAATAGGAGAAATGCTTCATGAGCTGTGTTGAATACTGTATTTTTGATCTGTGCCTCCCTACTGAATTCATTTAGGACTGTCGTTACTAGACCAGTTTTGCAGGGAAAAAACCATGTCCTCAGTAGCATAATAATCTATCCAGACTGTCATAAATGTTTATGTTGCAAGTTATACTTCTTAGGTGGAGAGGGAGATGGCAGAATTTTGGAGGAGAACCAAATCACAGCCCCAAAATGATGCAAGACGAAAGGGGAACATTCTTCTCTATGTTTAACATTTAATTCTCCAGTCAGGCTGTTTGCTCTTAAGTCTGAAGAGCGAAGAAATTGTTAAAAACACATAATGACAGGTTTTGTGAGCTTTTTCTCTAATAGAAATCTTTAACCCTTAATTAGACATCTATTGACTGACCTTTTGGTATGTGTGAGCCAGCAGCCTTCTTATAGAAAGCAGACATCATGTAATTCAGCAGGAATTCACTTACTTACATCTTTCCTGTTGGTCCCCCACTGGTGACCTCCTGTGAGTGTCAGAGAGGGAATGAGTGTCTGGAGACCATCAGAGACCACAGCCAGTCACAGAGAGATCTCTCCAAGTCCCCTGGATTCTAGGTCAGCCCCCACCACTAACTGGCTGTGTGACTCAAATTCTGTATCTGTTACATGAGGTTTGGGCCAGATAATCTCAGAGGACTGTAACCCAGACATTAAAAAATTGTGAAGTGTTATTTCACTTCTATTTGCTACTAGATGGATGATCATTTTTAAGACAATTGATCCATATTAGACATTCCTGGGGAGTATGCTGTACCTTCCTTTGACCTGCAGAGCCCTTAGAACTATGACAGTGACATGAGCATCAGAGTTACTCAGAGAAGTGTGATAATGGTACCCTTCAGGAACAGAGTGAATATGTATGTGATGACTATCTGCTTATCCTGGCACATTTTGGAAAGTCTCTTTTGATTATCAAAAGGTACCTTAAGGAGCAACTTACTTATCCTCTCATTTCATAGAAGTTAAGGAGGTGATGTGACTTGCCCAGGGCTGGAGACCCACATAGCACCTGGGCAGGATGACTTTAGCACAAGGTGCATTGGTTTACTCAGAATGCTGCTCCATTCCCAGTGTGGGGCCCCTTTGGCAATACATAGCGGACACTTACTGTGCCATTCATTGTTCACAAAACTGCTTTGTGGTATCTGTCTCACTGGTGTCCATTATTTCTGGGTTCATTTCATGCAGATTACGTGGCTGTACCAGTCAGAGTGAGTCATATCAAGCAAATGTTTATGGTAATTTGTTTATGCTTGTGTGGAAATGCATTTTTTATGTCAAAATTCCATTTTTCCTATAAACATTTACAGAATTTTACGAAAACTATGCTTAGTTTTTCCCCTTTGCTTAAAGTATTTAAATGATCATTGATTTCTGTGTAGAGGGGGTGAGGTTTGTGAATTAATTCCTTCATCCATTCACTCATTTACCTGTTACATACTGAGCACCTGTTATGTCCACCCTAATGCCAAGCAGTAGAGATCTAGAGGTAAGACAGCGAGACACGGCTGCTCCTCTTGAGGAGTTCAGAGTCTACTTATGCTTCATGGAGTTGGTCGTTTTTCTTTCTCAGCCAGTGTTCTATTTACTGGTTCACAATTTCTCAAAGAAACTGGTTGAAAAATAGTTTGCTTGGGCAGTTTTTTTTTTTCCCGTGGTTATTCCATTGAGAGATTCTTTTCATAGAAGGGCACCTTTGCTGTCATTGAGACATATATCTTCTGATTTTCCAAGACATTATTTTTAGCGTCTGATTTTGTGACCTGACTGAACAGAAGAGACAAATTAGCTAAGCTTATTTGCACTATTGTGATTCATGAAATGACAATTCGTTTCTGTGGTAAAACTTACCTGTTCCCTAGAATCTTAAGTTGACAGCCTAGATAGCACAGTGTCCTTGGAACGATTCACAGGTTAAAGACCACACTCCTTGGCCTTGCATATCAGGCCCATGAAAATGGACAGCCCTTGTTTCTTTGTTCTGTGTCTAATTCTGAAGTTCCATGGAATGCTTAAGGAGTACCAAAACCATTTGCAATGCTCAGAAATTCACAGTGCTCTGACTTGGTTCAGTGCCTTTGCACATGCTAATTCTTCTTCTCTCTTCAGACTAAACTTTGAAAGCAAATTCAGATGTCATCTCCCTTGGAAGTGTTTTGACACTTGCCATCCTTAATGACTTCTTTTGCCCAAAGCTGAGTTAGGTATACCATTTCTGTTCTGTATCTCTCAGAACCTTACAGACGGTTTGTCTACTTCCCTCTCTCTTTCTCTCTCAAACAGACGTTTTGTTTCTTGAGGGCAGGGACTATATGTTCTGTATCTCAAGTCTTGGTTTAGTGGCTGCTGTAGAGCAGATAACCAATAATCCTTGAACAAACAGATGGGAATCATCATCTACAACCTATGGTGCTGTCATTGGCAGCTACTGCTCTATGTAGAGAATTTAATTTTTCAAACCAATGTGACTATGAATTATGCTGAGAAGGATAAAGAGATTGGCAGACATCCTGATGTAGTCCGTCAGAAATTCTGTTCAAAACCCTAGGAAATGTTTCTGCTTTCAAATGAGTTTCAGTAAAGTAAACAATAAAAATTTATTAAGTGTCTTATATAAGCAAAGCATTGGATTGGGTACCAAGGAATGAAAGATTTAAAACAAGCACAATTCCTGTCCTCCAGAAAGCCACAAACCAGTGAGAATTTGTCCCATGTGTAAATAACTGGTAATGAGGCAGACTGCTATAAACAGAGATTGTAGTAGGCTGTATACATGCAGATAAGGCAGGAGGTAGAAAGGGCATTCTAGATAGAGGGACTGGCTTGAACAGAAACTTAAAGTTATGATGGGTGTGTCAGCAATCAGGTGGCTTTGATGGAACAGGAGCTGGAGGTGGGGTGGGGGGAAGGTAGAAAATGCAAGGAAAGATGAGGAACCTTTTGGTGGGGAAATGGGAATGGTATCAGAAGTTCTAAATGCTGTTTATCATTTTCGAAAGTTGGAGGATAGTTAATAGGGTCTGGAAAATGCCAAATGGAAATTTGTTTGGAATCTCTCCTCAGGTTTAATTAAATCAAAAGTCTGTATTCCGCAGGGAAGGAGAGCAGTTGCGTAGTACATAACTGCATAACATGTTTTTTTTCTCACCCATCCCTTTTGCCCTTGAGGATATTCTTTGACACTGAAAGTCACCACAAGGAAATGAAGCCAGGAAGTCTAACTTAAATCAATCAGTTTAGACCTGAAGGGGTTTTAGAATTGAGATCACTGAGGTGCCTGTTAACAAACTGTTCAGTGTGTGGAAAACCCCATGGGTGTTTGGTGCTGCATTTCTACTGTAAAAATTTAGTGATTTTTTTTCCTTTGACAATTAACTTTGAGCTATTTATAAGGAATACAGTTATTTTATGAATATACATGTATAAGCTTGTTTCATGTAAGTGAAAAAGTGGCTTGGAAAATTCTGTCTGTAATAGATTCAATTCATCCTCAAAATATGATTTTTACTTGCCTCATCCCTCTTTTTTTATTTCTGAAAAAATGAGTGAACATATTCTTAGGGAATGGTAAGTTGGTAGATTTTCTGCATCTCATAATTAGATCTGACCAGATGACTCTCCACCTTGAAATTAATCTAAAAAGATTGAAGAATTTTGAGGAAAATATCTAGATGTCTTGAGCAGAGCATGAAAGCAAATAAATTTTGCTTGTGGAATGAGAGATGATGTGGTAGAAAAGAAGCTGCATTCATTCATTCATTTACTCATTCACTTGCTCACTCCGCGAGTACTTATTGAACACTTTCTATGTTTCAGGGGCAAGAAACAACAGTGGACAAAACAGTCAACTTCTTGCCTTCATGGAGCTAACATTCTAGTCAGAGTGGAAGGAAGATATAGACAAACATGTTAGCAAATACGAAGCATATCAGATGGTGATAAGATGGAGGGAAAGAAAATGAAGAATTCTTTGGCTGCTATTATCTTTACTTTTGGCTCTCTTTAAAGTTATTTAACTTGTGCATTATGTTTATTTTCTCCTCTCCACTCATCGTTTTTAGCTCCCTATTTTTATATTTAATTTCTGATTATTCTATAATAAACTACTATCTTGAGGGGTTGTTTTCTTCTAGATAAAATCAACTTTTGAAATAATTGGAATATTGTGAACAAAAGTTATAATGAAGCATTTAGTTCTTGAATTGATTTAACAGAAAGTACTATGAACATCAAAGCTCATTAGTATTTTTCTCAAGAGTAAAGTTGTCAGAATTTAGAGGAACATGGGATGGAAATGGATCTATTCCTCACTTGAGTCTCAGAACTGGGAGAGCAGTTTGGGGTGTCCTGAGAGGATGAGAGTTTTGAGTGTATGTAGGGAACTCCAACCCCAGTAACAGAGAAATGGTGGGCATCACCCATGAGCACAGCTCATTCAGAGAAGGAGATGGGAATGAATTAGAAAGTGAACATGTAAAGATTGAGCAAGGCATTTCTCTTTGGTAAGAAGGGAAGTAGGAAGGGTAAAACCGGTGAGAAATATGTCAGTGAATAAACAACATTTACAAAAACAAGTTTGCTCAGCGTAGAACATCTGAGTGAGCTGGTTAGTGGAAATGATGCCTTGAAATCAAAAGCAATATTTAGGGATTTCCAAACATTCCCATCCTATATTTTGTGGGATCTTTAATTCAGCATCAGTGTTCCATTCTACTGCAAGCAAACCTTCAGTCAATACTTTCTACTTTGCTTCTAAAATAATTAGGATTTAAAGGAAAATGTCTCTTAGTGGTGGAGTGCCTGGGGTCTGGGGCAGACATTGTACCCATCCTGACTCTGCCACTTATTCACCTTTGGACCTTGGGCAAGTTAGCTGGTCTCCTGGTGTATCATTGTCCTCAATTATAAAAATAAGATTAACTAATAACCCCTACCTCAGAGTTGTTATGAGTGAGAAATGAAATAGTCCACAGAGAGCGCTTAGCACAGTGCCTGCAAGATGATTGCATTGTTTAACAGTTGTTAACCTGTTATTATCATTATTTGTCTCTCTGGTGTTAGTGGTTTAGAGAAATTCTCATATGTATATATGAATTCTCCCCCTTAGCAGAGCTTTTTTTTTTTTTTCTTCAACTTTTAAGTTCTGTGGTACATGTGCAGGATGTGCAGGTTACATAGGTAAATGTGTGCCAGGGTGGTTTGCTGCACAGATCAACCCACCTGGGGATTAAGCCCAGTATTCATTAGCTATTCTTTCTGATACTCCCTCACTTCCCTACAACAGGCCCCAGTGTGTGTTGTTCCCCACAGTGTGTCCAGGTGTTCTCATCATTCAGCTTCCACTTATAAGCGACAACATGCGGTGTTTGGTTTTCTGTTCCTGTGTTAGTTTGCTGAGGATAATGGCTTCCAGCTCCATTCATGTCCCTGCAAAGGACATGATCTTGTTCCCTTTTATGACTGTATTGCATTCCATGGTATATATATATATATATATATATATATATATATATATATATATACCACATTTCCTTTAGCCTGTCTATCATTGATGGACATTTAGGTTGATTCCATGTCTTTGCTATTGCTAACAGTGCTGCAGTAAATAAATGCGTGTATGTATCTTTATAACAAAATGATTTATATTTCTTTGGGTATATAACCAGTAATGGAATTGCTGAGTAAAATGGTATTTCTGATTCTAAGTCTTTGAGGACTCTCCACATTGTCTTCTGCAATGGCTAAAGTAATTTATACTCTCATCAACATTGTAAAAGCAGTCCTTTTCTTTGCAACTTCACCAGAATCTGTTGTTTCTTGACATTTTAATAATTGCCCTTCTGACTGGCATGAGATGATATTTCATTGTGTTTTTTATTTGCATTTATCTAATGATCGGTGATGTTGAGCTTTTTTCATGTTTGTTCGCCGCATGTATGTCTTCTTTTGAGAAGTGTCTGTTTATTTTCTTTGCCGACTTTTTAATGGGATTGTTTGTTTTATTCTTGTAAATCTGTTTAAGTTCCTTGTAGACTCTGGAGATCAGACCTTTGTCGAATGGATAGATTGCAAAAATTTTCTCCCATTCTGTAGCTTGTCTGTTTGCTCTGATAATAGTTTCTTTTGTGCTGCAGAAGTCCTTTAGTTTAATTAGATCCCATTTATCAGTTTTTGCTTTTGTTGCAATTGCTTTTGGCATTTTTATATGAAGTCTTCACCCATGTCTGTGTCCTGAATGATATGGTTTTCTTCTAGGGTTTTTATAGTTTTGGGTTTTACATTTAAGTCTTTAATCTATCTTGAGTTTGTTTTTGCATAATATGTAAGGAAGGGGTCCAGTTTCAGTTTTCTGCATATGGCTAGCCAATTCTCCTAGCACCAGTTATTAAATAGGGTATCCTTTCCCCATTTCCTTTTTTTTTTGGTCAGATTTGTCAAAGATTGGATGGTTGTAGGTGTATGGCCTTATTTCTGAGTTCCTTATTCTGTTCCATTAATCTGTGTCTGTTTTTGTACCAGTACTATGCTGTTTTGGTTACTGTAGCATTGTAGTATAGTTTGAAGTCAGGTAGCATGATGTTTCCAGCTTTATTCTTTTTGCTTAGCATTGTCTTGGCTATTTGGGCTCTTTTTTGGTTCCATATGAATTTAAAAATAGTTTTTTTCTAATTTTGTGAAGAATGTCAATGATAGTTTAATGGGAATAGTATTGAGTCTATAAATTACTTTGGACAGTATTGCCATTTTCATAATATTTGTTCTTCGTATCCATGAGCATGAGCATTGATTATTCCTATCCATTTGTTTGTGTCCTCTCTTATTTCCTTGAGCAGTGGCTTATAGTTCTCCTTGAAGAGGTCCTTCACTTCCCTTACTAGCTGTGTTCCTAGGTATTTTATTGTCTTTGTAGCAATCTTTCTTCTCTCTGTTTATGATTAATGATTTTAGGATAAACCTTTTTGGAGGGATCTCACTTTTACAAAAATTCAATCTCTTAGATAGTTATTGTAATTTGGAATTTACTTAGATTGTAAGTCTGTATCACAAAACACTAGAATTGGAGGACCGTGTGGCCACAAGGTCCCTGGGAGTCATGGTAAGTGATGTTCTGGCAGGAAAAGAAAAAAGTAAAGTGGAGGAGAAAGGGAGCAAGCTAACAGCAAATATGACCAACATTCTTTTTCTCTGTTAACATTTGGGAGGGTTTAAGGATGAAGGCTCTTCAGGTGGTGTGTAGTGTAGACAGCCTACAACTTGCAGTTTCTTGGAGGGAATAGCCAGGAGAGTGTGATTTGTGTAAGTAGGAGCAGGAGGCTAAGGAAGAATAGTATGTGTCAGTAAGTTTGTAGGAAAGAATTCTAAAAATGGAATGCCTGGGTCACAGGATATGTGAATTTAAAAATTCTGATAGCTCTTACTGAATCATCATTAACAGAAGTATACCAGTTTACAGTCCCATCAACAATGAAAGAGAATATCTGTTTCCTCACACCGATGCCCACTAGCAAACATTTTGATCTTTGCTAATCTGCTTGGTGAAAAGTAGCATCTTATAGTTTAATTTGAACATCTTTTTGTGTGTTTATTTTGTTTTCTTCTCCTATGAGCTAACTCTTTGCTCATGCCCTTTGCAGGCCCATTTTCAAATACTGAGTTTTGATTTTGATTTTTAGAAGCTCTTTATATATTAGAAAAATTCACATTTCCTTATGATTTTTTACCAAATATTTCCCCTTATTTTGTCATTTGTCTTTGATATTGTTTATGGTATTTGAGGCATAATAATTTTTAAATTTTTATATAAAATTGTCACGTTTCTTTTGTAAATTCTGGGTTTTGTGTAATAATCAGAAAAGCCCTACCCACTCTGAAAATTCATGCTTCCACAATTTCCTTTTGTATTTTTATATAAATAAAATCATACTTATTTGATTCATACTTATTTTGGATTAGTAATGAAATAGAAATTCTGTTTATTTTTCCCCAACAACTACCCAGTTCTTTCTAAACATTTCATGCACAATGTGTCTTTTCCTTGCTAGCTAGGTGGCAACTCTTGAGAAAGATGAATTTTACTTGGACCAAGGAGGGGGTGACATGGAAGTGTATCATCATCTAGTAAATCCCCTGTGTAGTTAGAACCATTTTTGGAGAGTCTGCTCTGTTTTCTTGACTTCCAGTTTGTTGCAGTTCCACTCTGTGTTAATCACTCTAGTTTTATGTATTTTAATTTATGATATGGCTAGTCTCATCCTTACTACTCTTTTGTTCCAGGATTATTTTGGATTTTCTTACATGTTTATTTTTCTGTATAAATTTTAGAAATTGGTTCGTTCTAAAAAACAATCATGTTTTGGAAGAAGTGCTAAATTAAATTTATAGCTTAATCTAGGGAGAATTTTTTTTTTTAACTTTTAAGTACAGGGATACAAGTGTAGGTTTGTTACATAGGTAAATGTGTGCCAGGGTGGTTTGCTGCACAGACTAACCCATCACCTGCGTAGTAAGCCCAGCATCTATTTGCTATTCTTCCTGATGCTTTCCCTCCACCCCCACCCTGACAGGCCCCAGTGTGTATTGTTCCCCACTGTGTGTCCATGTGTTCTCATCATTCAGCTCCTACTTATACACGAGAACATGCGGTGTTTGGTTTTCTGTTCCTGTGTTAGTTTGCTAAGTATAGTGGTTTCCAGCTCCATCCATGTCCCGGCAAAGAACATGATCTTGTTCCTTTATATGGCTGCATAATAGTCCATGGTGTCTATGTACCACATTTTCTTTAATCAATCTGTCATTGATGGGCATTTAGGTTGATTTCATGTCTTTACTATTGTGAATAGTGCTGCAATGATCATTCATATGCATGTGTCTTTATGGTAGAATGATTTATAGTCCTCTGGGTATATACCCAGTGATGAGATTGCTGGATTGAATGGTATTTCTGTCTTTAGGTCTTTGATGAATTGCCACACTGTCTTCCACAATGTCTGAACTAATTTGCACTCCCTTCAACAGTCTCTACAACCTCACCAGCATCTATTATTTTTTGAGTTTTTAATAATCTCCATTCTCACTGGTGTGAGATGGTGTCTCATTTGATTTGCATTTATCTAATGATCAGTGATGTTGAGCTTTTCTTCGTATTGTTGTTGACCACATGTATGTCTTCTTTTGAAAAGCGTCTGTTCAAGTCCTTTGCCCACTTTTTTTTTTCTTTTTTTGATAGCAACAATTTTTAGTTTTTGCTTACAAAAATATTCTGAGAAGTGCACAGGCCTCACAGAATTGTCAAAGGAATCCATGTCACTAACAAATTAAGAATCTCCGATGTAGTAGAAGTTTTTGTGGTGCCCAGGGGGTCTTTTTGTATGACCTGCTGATTTAATTAATTTTCACAGTTCACAGTCTTCTCTTCTATGGTCTCATCACCCTGGTCTCAGCCTCTGTTGGTTTGTGTCTTCTGTATCTATGATGAGCTGTAATTGTCAAGTTAACTTTTTGGGCAGAGCGCTATATTTTTATTTTCTTCTTTTTTAATTTTTAAAAATTTTTAATTTTTTTTATTGTACTTTAGCTTCTGGGGTACATGTGCAGATCATGCAGGATTGTTGCATAGGTAGATACATACTTTGCTCACTTTTTAATGGGGGTGTTTTACTTGTAAATTTGTTTAAATTTTTTATAGAAGCTAGATATTAGACCTTTGCCAGTTGTATAGTTTGTAAAAGTTTGGGAGAATTTTTTATGATACTGACCCAACGTATCCCCACACAGGGTATATGTTCCCATTTATTCAGATCTTCTCTTATGACTCTCTGTAGTTAATGTTTTAAGGTATTCTTCTTATGTATCTTGGCATAGTATTTTTTAAAATGTTATTTGACATGGTTTCTGATAAGTACTTGTTTAGTCTTCACGTATTTCTGGAAGTATTGAGGGTTGAAAAAGGAATATAAGTGTTTCTTTGACACCATAAAATAGATTACTTGGGGAAAAATATTGAAACTTTGCATAAGTAAATGTGATTTATTCATTTTTTCTTTTATCTTTTCTGACCCTATATTTTGAATTGTTGCTCTAACTGTAAAAACATATTTGTTTTAAATTTGCAATTGAATTTAGTATGTTTTTCACGCCCACAGATTCAAAGCACAAATTGCTGAGATCCTTTTGAAAAGTGCTCCGTATCATTGTCTTATGTTAATTCATTTGACTATTAATTAATTAGCCCGGGAAGCACTTAGTGAACACTTACTCTAGACCAAGCATTAGAAATATGAAGACTAATAACACATGATTCCTTTTATTGTAGGGTTTGCTGTTTAATCAGAGATTGAAATGAAAACAAAGAATTATTATAAGGTAATGTGCTTTACACTCTGGAAGGCCAAGGTGGATGGATCTGGATCACTTGAGGCCAGAAGTTCCAGACCCACCTGGCCAACATGGCAAAACCCCATCTCTACTGAAAACACAAAAATTAGCTGAGTATGGTGGCATGTGCCTGTAATCCCAGCTACTCTGGAGGCTGAGGAAGGAGAATTACTTGAACCCAGGAGGCAGAGGTTGCGGTGAACAGAGACTGCCCCATTGCACTCCAGCCTGGGCGACAGAGCAAGACTCTGTCTTGAAAACAACAACAACTACAACAACAAACCAAAAAAAAAAAAAAAAAAAAAAAAAAAAACAGTAATGTGCCTTCATGAAAACAAGTGCAAGGCAAAGTTGAAGCATGGAGTGGGAGAGCCTCAAGCTGTCCTGCCGCAATCATAGAAGGCTTTACTGCACAAAGAGCATCTGAACTGAGACCATATAGATGAATTGCTGCCAGGTGGGCAGAGCAGGGGAGGCTTCTCCAGACAGAGAAACTAGCAAGTGCAAAGGCACTGGAGTATGAAACAGAAGTTATTCAATCTGTGGGGCTTAGGAGATTAGGCTTAGCCAGTAGGCAGCTTCCAGATCTCAAAAGGCTTTATATGACGTGCAGAAGAGTTTGTACTATGTTCTATAGACACTGTAGAAAATTGTGAGCAAGGAAAGGACAAGGTCAGATTGTAGACTACATAACTCTGGTAGCCATGTAGAGAGCAAATTAGAAGGGTATGGGTATAAAATCAGGAATACTAGTATGGAGATTATAACAGTGGACCCTGTTAGAGACTTGTTTTCCCTTAAACTAGGACAGTGACATTAGGAATGAAAGAGGGCACCTATGTAAGATTTATTCATTCAACAATTATTTATTGGAATCACCTATATGCTAGGCTCTGTTCTGGTTGCTAGGCATGCAGCAGTGTGCAAGATAAATATGCTCCCTGGTCCCAAAGACATCCCATTCAAATGGGAAGAACCTGATAAGGTGATACATAAGCTGATATATCAGGCAGTGCTATATGATGAAGCAGAATGCAGCAGGATGAAGGGGAAAGGGAAGGTGGTTAGGAGTATGCTAATCAGGATAGTCCTCTGGGCAAGGTGATGTTGGAGCAGAGACCTGAGTGGAGGAGGGAGAGAGTGTTTGAACCAGAAGATAAATAAGAAATGGTGTCCAAGCGGAGGGAACAGCCAGTGCAGAGGCCCTGAGAAGGGACTGTGCTTGGCGTGGTTACGGAATAATGAGGAGGCCAAAAGAGCTAGAGCAGAGTGGTGGAGGAGGTGGCTTAAGTATTCAGATTTTATTCAGAATGAGATGGGGAGCCAGCGCAATATTTTGCATACAGCAGTAGCATGACTTGACTGGAAGCCTTTCAAAGGATCTTGCTTGCTGCTGTGTGGAGAATAGAGGGAGTCAGGGTGTGAGTAGGTCAGTTACAAAGCTGGTGCAGAAGTCCAGAAAGGGAGATAATGATGAAACAGGATAGTGATTCTGGAGGTGGTGAGAGGTGGTAGAACTATGGATCTGTCTTGAGCCTGGTACTGGAAGGATACAGGAAAGTGTGCATAGGAAGAAAAATAGGCAAATCTAGATTAGATAACTGCTAACTGTAGACATACAATATTTTAAAGGGGGATGAGAGAAGAATCGCCAGGGAAGGTCACTTTAGCAAGAGCAGTCCATATGGCCAATATGATGAGTGTACCATCATGAACTCTTGCAGGCTAAACTTTTATTATTTGTGTACTTGTGAGCCACACTGTGTGACATGATTAAATAGAGAATTCCTGAAATTGCCTCACCCTGGGAGGATGTGTTAAATAGGGTTAATCAGAAGTACGTAAATGGTGTCTACTCATGAGCAATAAAATCTATAGAAACCACACCTAAATTTAGCTTTAAAAAATTTCAGAGCCTGAGAATTTTCAGGAAATAGTAATCAAAGCCCTGGTAATGCAAGAAATTCACATATTTTTAAATTTCAATTGATTGCCATGGGAGAGGAATGATTTGGAGGAGCACAGAAGAGGACTCACAGATCATAGATCTTGGGAATGTGGGATAAATAAATGTGGCTGAAAATTATAAATTGTCTAACATATCCAAAGTTTTTTTTAAAAAACATATCCAAGCTAAAATCAAGAGAAAGGGCTTTCTAAAGCCTAGATACTTTTTTTCCATTAGCAAAGATGTTCTGGAGACTTGAGTCAGGCCAGTTCCCTTATCTTTGGAAAATATTCTTGAGTGGTGCAGTGCTATCAGTTTCAAATAAGTGTATTTCTGTAAATCAGGTGATGCTATATAATGAAACTGACATTTGTGAAAGCTTTTTATGGATCCCAGCCAGGTGCCCCTTTTGTCAGAGCCTGACTTTTGAAGGATTTTAGGCTGCTTATAAGGATTCAGAGTTGTCCTGCAATATTGATGTTGGAAACCATACCCACAGTCTGCCCCAGTCACTGTGGACTGGATAAATTTCCACAGTACAAGATGAAATCAGAACTGAACAAGAGTGACCACTGTTCAAACTAGACCAAAGGTTCTAGTTTGACACAGATTATTATTCTTTAGTTAACTGTATAATAAATCATGCACAGTCCTCATTGTAATTAGATGGGTTTGTTCTTTCTTAATTTTACCTGCTACTGTTGTCATAAGTCACAGTTAAATAACTTTTCAGTTGTTATTGTAGCCAGGGTGATGGATAAGCTAGACTCCCCTAAACCATGATAGTCAATGTAAAGCCTTTCTTGTATTGTCCCTGTAGTTAGCACTAACTGGCCGCTGTGTTGTATAACCTTATACAGGCTTATGTCATAGTGTTGGTGATACACCATGTGTGTACACATATACACATACCTACTCACATATACACATATATGTGTATACACACACACACAGACACACACACACACAAATTCCTCTCCTCTCCACCACAGACTGTAGTAGGCTCTTTGAATCATGAATCATTCTTATTTTCCTTTTAATTATTAACACTAAGCTCAGAATCTGGCATAAAATAGGAGCTCAAAAAATGGTTGTTGATTGAAATCTAGAACTGGGTTTTGCATTTTGTTGTTATTGCTTTGTTGTTGTTCTGCTGATTAAGTACTCCTGTACCCAGTTTACGTTTGAATTCCTTTAGAGATCCTGATGCTTGTGCCTTGTGTTCTTGGTCACTTGATTTTATGTGTCAGTCTTCAGCATATTCATGACTCCAAGCTTTACAAAATATGCAATATTTTATAGGGAAGTAGTTGTGTTGCCTTCCGGGCTATAGAAGCAGCATGAGATTATAGGACAAAACTCCAGTATATATGTATTTATGTATATATATTACCCTATTCATACATAATAATGTGCATACATACATAATAATATGAAGTAAAAGTAGGTCAAAAGTAAAGAAGAGGTGGGAACACAATGAAAGCAGGAATACAATTAAATTGCATGTCAGAATGACCTATGTGTAAGGTACAGAGGCCACCTATAAAGGCTTTAAAGTTTTCCCAGAGGGAAAAGAACATGCTTGTGGGGGTAAAGATAAACCAGTTGCCTAGGATGATTTTAACCATACTCTTAGTACCAACATCAGACAAGAATTTCTCCCAGGAGTCCCCATGAAGAGTACACTGTGTTTTGTTATGAAAATCATCAAGCTTTGCAAGGCTGATTCTCATAAGACACTTTTGTGTTAATAGCATTGCCTCAAAGCAAAATTTTATAAAAACAATCAGCAAGGGTCTCTTTAGGAACCAGTTTTCTGCTGGTCAGTTTGACCCAGGGATATGAAAAGTGGGCAGACTACTTGTCCTTAAAGCAATCGTTCCTGTGTATTAGTTATCTCAAATAAGGTTTTGAAAATTATTTTTTATCATTGAACTTGAAGTGCCTGGCAAATAAGGGCCTAGAGGGTAGCTATTCTGTGTAGCTAGTTAAGGAGAGACATGATGTCCTAGCAGTGTCAAATGAAAGCTGGTGTTAGCATCCGTATGAGGAAGCTGACTTGCCTAGCAAAGACATGTACCTGAATAGCAGATTGCCTTCCTTATTTCCAAGGGAAGCATGGGAGAACCAAGCAACTCGGCCAGGATTATGCATAGAAAATTGTTTGGACCCACTTTATTGCTCAGACAAATGGGTGATCCTCTCCAATGGCTTTAAATAGGTCATTTTGGGTCAGGAAACCCAAAACACGTAGCAAAGTATTAAAGGTTTTAAGGGAATGAATTCCCAGAGTCTGGATTGTATGCTCAGTTTCATTTCTCACCTTCCCATTTACAATCCCTCTTTTTCCATTTTAGCAAAGTAAGGCATCCTTCTTATCCATCTCAAATCTTACTATAGTGCATTGTGCAGGGGTGTAGAAACAGCCTGGGCACCAAACAGAGCAGCAATTGGAAATATTTCTTTGCAGAGAAGTATGGTAGTGTGAACAATAAAAGACTTTCCAACATAAACATATGCTACATTGGGATAAAACTCTGTGGGGAAGTGGGCTGGATATGAGTGAAAGGAGAAAAACTAGCGATATACATTTTCCAGCTGATAAAAAGGAGCTTAAGGCTTGGTCAGATATCTTAAAAATGGGTGAACGTGGGATATGTTGTGACAGTTTTGTTTTAAAACCTCAATGTTTATGTATGCCAGAAATTACATTCTTTGTAATCCTATAAGCTTATGATGAAGTCAATTTAAAACTTTACTAAGTTGGGGCAGATCTTCAGAAGGGGATACATAGATTTTTGTTTTGTTTTGTTTTGAACCTTTGGGCCATACATGAGCAAACATGTTTGAAGACCACTCATCTACTGCATGTAATAAGGCTCTCTCAATCAGTTCTCTGGCTCTTGCATTGGCCTCAAGTGTTAGGTTAGCCTCTAGCTATAACTCCCCTTCCTGTTTTCTTACCACTGCTTTATATATACTTTAATATAACTCTAACAGATTGCATCCATGATTCCTCTACCAAATAGGAAGATCTTTAATTCTAGAAAACTGTATACTATATATTCTGTAGTTCCCAGGAATTTTTTGTGGTGCCTTATGTAATATAGAAAGACAAACTTAAAAAAATTATTGAGATATAATTTATGTATCGTATAATTCACCCATTTCAAGTATAGAATTCAGTAAGATAGAGCAAATTTACTAAGTTGTGAAGTCATCATCATTAGTCAGTTTTAGAACATTTTTATCACCCTAATATGATTTATCATGCCCATTTATGTTAATGTTCCTATGTTTTTCTAATGTTTAAGGGCTACAAGTTCGTATGACAGAATGCATAGAGAACAGTAAGGATGGAGGAAAGCAAGAGGAGCAGGGCCAGAATTTTAGCATTTATCGAAGCATGAATGCTAGCATCTTCTTTTTTATTTTTAAAAAACGCTCTGATGTTCTTCTCTAGTCCTTATATGTTTTTATTGATATAAATGTAGCAAGATGTTAAGGTGGGACTCTGCCTATCTCAGTTTTGGCTGAGATCCCAATGGCCAAGAATCCTCGAATGAACTCCCCCATATCAGTTACCCATTTAGAACATGTGAACTGTTGTGTAAAGTTAGTTATTGTCTGCTCCATAATATATACGAAGTTGACATTGGGGCCTTGGTGAATGTGGGGGTGGGAGAAAGGTACTCTATCTTCACTTCAAACCGAGTGAGAGGAACCCTCATTGAGCTTGACATTATACCCTGGTGGGAGTTTGGGGACATGAGGTTCTAGATTCTTATGTACATCCCAAACCTGAACCTGTGAAAGGCTGTGATGAGAGCTGCCACTGAGAACGAAGTGGGAGAGGGGGTTGCAGGGAGATGGCTGCAAGTTGGTGGGACGAAGATGTGTGAGATTTTATCATGGATCAGGTGGTTGCTCTGTGGTCATTTTAACTTGGGAATGCACTAAGAGGGCTGCCTGGAGGGGGTGGGGAGAAAGAGAGAGAGAGAGAGAGAGAGAGAGAGAGCACAAAAGAGAAAGAGAAAGCATGAGCAAGTGCAGAAGCGATGGGAGTGGGGGTGAGTGGTTATCTTACCTAACTATTCTGGATACATAAGAATGTAGTGGTTAGAGATTAGACAAAAAGTGACCCAATTGCAGTTTGGCCATCTGGGAAACATTATTGTATAGTTTTGAAATCTGACAAACCTGAATTTAAATTTCTCCGTGACCCTCAACAAGTTACTTTCTCTGAGCTTTCAGAGTTGTCATGGCTAGTATTTGTGGTAATGATGTAATCATTGACTTAGACAAGTCCTAGAACTTGCCTTTCAAAGTATTTTTGATATTTGGCACTGATTGATGAGTAGATAAGTATGAGTGTTGTATATAGACAACATCTATGATTTAGCTAGAGATCTAAAAGTCATTGTTAGGTACCATAAGCATTTAACATATAGCATTCAATATTTTGCAAAACCCATGGTATTTCATTTACTATACTGCCATTTACTTTCTTATTGGATTAGATAGGTGGTAAATTTTTAGAAGCTTGTTTTCATATTTTTGTAAGTGTATGAAAACGATTGTATATAAATGGTAATTCTGATTTTCTCTAGAATACAATTCAGATTTACCAGCCTTCAAATAAGGATAGTTTAGATACTATTGTTAATAAATAATATATTTTTATTTAGCAAATAACTTTACATCTATATGTATATGTGTGCGTGTGTGTGTGAGTGTGTGAAGTTATGCATGTGTATTTTTTCCAGCCAACATAAAGTCTTATGAGGACAAAATTGAGTATTTGCCATCACAAAACTATATTTGACATATTTAAATATTGCAATAAGCAATAAAACTTATCCATTTATGCAACTTGTGTACAGAAACAGATCTTGTAGATTGTCAGGTAGGATCTATGGAGTAAAGTTTGGTAAATTTTTGAAGAGAATGAAGTTAATTTTTAAAACCTCTTAAAATCTTAATTCTTCTTGTGTTCTTCTTTAATTTTTAAAAATTGTGTTCCCAAGGCATTTAAAATATACAACTGTCATAGTATTAATTGCATGGCATAATATTATTTCATTAATTTATTTAAAATGATGGTAGTGAACTCATATGGTATAATCTCTGTCCTTATGGAATCTAGAGGGCAGTAGGATAGACACATCAAGCAAACACATGAGTAATATATAATTACCAATTGTGATCACTGTTATGAATTACAGGCAAGTGACATGAGAGAGTAACTGTGGAAGCATAATTTAATTGGAAGGAAGTCTTCTCTGATGAAAGATCTGAAAGATGAGTGGTCCATTATCACTCTAGAATGGGTCAAAGAAATTTCAGACAGCGGGAACAGCATATTACAAAGGCCCTGTGGTAGGAATGAGTGTAAAGTATTTAAGGAAGAGGCAAGGAGTAGATATAGATGCTTCATTTAGGAGGCTATGGGAATAATTCATTCTGGAAATGAGGTAAACTAGAGACTAGATTAGATGAGAATAAGTTAGTGGCGGTACAGTTAGAAGTGAGTGGATTTTAAGAAATAGTAGAAAGTGGAGTCAATAGGACTTGAACTGGTTAGAAAGGAGAAAGTGTTGATAAATAAGACTGTAAAGTGGACGGCTTGGATTCTAGCACATTGTACTGTGATTGTTATATCATACTTTATTTTCTATGATCATTGCAAGGAGATTTATGCACTTATTTTCAAGTTTTGGTGTGTGTATTTTTATAATACAATTCACTTTTCTAAACTTTTCAATTGTAAGCTTCTTATAATTGAGAATTGTCTCCTCTTTCTTTGGTACATGTCCAGAGTTCGTAGCCCTCTAAATTCAGTTGTTGTTGAGTAAATTTTATTTTTTTAAATAGAGATTAGAACATCTGATTTTAGATATTTAAAAAACTTAGATATTTATCTTGTGGGGAATGACTTAGGAACAGTTTTCTTGAATGCAGAGATCTGAAATACTTACCAGTTTGCCTTTGGGTCATTATTTTGTAGGAATGTGGGAAGGTATAAAATTCAATCCATAATTCCTTAAATATATGCTATGTAGACCTTTTAACATATATGTTAAAAGATTAAAAAATGCTTGATTATCTGGCTGTGGGGTATACTTGTAGAACTTGCCTATTTGGTAAGGTTAAAGCAGGCAGGCATGCAGTTTATATTCTAGCTGTATCTATGGTATATGCATAATATAACCATATTATATTATTTCCAGCAGACACAACCTAGGGTAGTCCCTGCCTAGGCTTAGCCTAGTTAGAGTCTAGTTAGGTCTTCTTGGGTTTAGATATGATTTGAGATATTGAAAAGAAAATAATTGAGAAGATTTAAAGCAATATTCTGATGAAGCTATATGCAAGTTTACTAAATAGCCAGCTTAGCCATTTATCTAAAAAATTGTTAATACATGTAAAATGTGGGGTTTACTGTAATATAATTACCATGTCTCCTTACTAAAGAATGGGCAAATTCTATAGCCATGAGTGACAGAAAGAAACTTTGCTGTTCAGTTGTTGGATTCCATGTTTATGTCTGCTAAACTGGTCATTGATTTTCATACTGTGAACTTTCTTAATGTTGCCATAAATACAGTTAGAAGCCCTCTTATTCTGAATGCTTAAGACTGATTTTGTTGATCAATGGAAAAAGATGGTTAAATGAGGGAATAGTTAAAACAATATGATACATGCATTTCTTGAACAATTTATTTTAACCTAAAACATAAATTAATTTGCTAATATTTTGGTGTGGGGTTAAGGGTGTTTCTTCAAGTAATAATTTATTAATTTTTTTGTTCTACATTTTCTTTTTTGCATAAGCATGCCTGCAGTTCATTCTCTATGAGGACTTAGAGACTTGCGAAAACAATCTAAGTGCAGAATTCCTCTAACTTTTTAATGAATTCCTGTAGTATTTTATTATTTCCCTTATTATTACTACAATTGCTATTCTATAGCAACATTTTTGTATGTATGACTCAGCCTTATAAAGTGTTTCCTAAGCTTTTAGCTTATTTTTAAATAGAAATACCAACTTTCTTTTTACATTTATATTTAATTGGTTTACATAATATTTAATTAAAATTATATAATTACTATAATAAATGTACATGGCATAAAAAGATTTGGAAATAAGCACAAGTAATTCTTGTTAAACCCTACAACTTTAAAAAAGGGAATGGAAATGGACAAGTGGGCTAAAGACTAGATAACTTAAGCTATGAGGCTTGGTGAGCTGTGGGTATCAGTGTTTATGTTTAACAAAGGGAATGGAGATTGTTCGCTAAGCTGAGGTCAAGTAACAGAGTCCCCCTTTTATGCTGGTTTCAGGATCATTATCCTTTAACTTTATTTACTACATCAGATACGTATAGTGCTACTTAGAATAGCTCCTGACATTAAATAGTGTCAATAATAATACTTTGGCAGTCAGCTGCTAGCTTTGTCATTATAAACTGGATAAATAATTAAAACAATAATAGAATATTTAACGGGAGAAATAGGCACTGTTGAGAGAACAGTCTAAGATTCAGATCATTTAACTCTATGCCCAGGAATGCCTTACCCTAGGTTTGTGACATTGAATAAATTGCTAAACCTTTCTGAATTCAACTTCCAAATCTACAGGCTGGTAACCAGTTCTCAACTGGTAAGTTATCTTAAAAAATATATATTTTAAATAACCTGAGCAATGACATTAGATAAGTTCGGTTGTCCAGTTTGTCTTTAAATGATGTCATGCTAATTTTCAATGCCTTATATAATGTAAACAGAGAAGAATAAATATAGCCAAAATTTACTACTCTCTACTTTTTCTAATTCAGCATTCCCACATGTAAGTTAAATTTAACTGTAGAAAGCTCAGGGTAGATTAAAATGTTTGTTCTTTCAGTAGAGGGACAGTTTACCAATGCTGTCAGGTAAATAGGTATCAGCAATATTTATAGGAAAGGGGAAAAGCTATGTAATGTTGGAGAGCTTAAATACTATAATTTAGTTGAAAACTATATTTCCGCTAATAGCAACTTTGAGAGATATATATGTCTATTCCTATGATTTAAAGTAAGATTCATCAGTGGTGTAAAATGATATTTTAGTGTACTCAGTTTTATGATTTGAGATCAGTTCAAAACAAGCATCACTGCTAGTATAATTCTAAATTATTTTGGAGGAAATCTATGTTTTACAATTCTAGGTTGTAATTAGTGATGATGGCTTTTCTGCTCCATACTTTTTTATGAAATAAAGATTGACTTAAAGAACCTGAGAATGGGTTTTAAAAGTAACAGCATAAATACCAGTCACATTTTTCTGAGTTTTTAATTTGTTGACAAAAATGTTTTTTAAAAACTGTGATGAAAGCATGCAAGAGTTGAGGTGGCTGTAGGGAAACTGAGCGGGTGCTTCTTCTTGTCTTGTTTCCTCTCCGTAATTCTCCTTCTCTGTTTTGCCTGCTCCAACTCCATGCACACTTGAATCACCATGAATGGTGCCCAGGTTGGAGCCCAGATCAAGTTCCTTAGTTGGTGGGGCCATGTCTTATTTGTCTTTTGATCCCTGGTATCTGGCATGTAGTGTCTCTAAGTCACCTCTCTGTCCCTGACCTCTCTGTATATTATAAGCTCTGGCTTTGGGTCCCTCCCTCCCTCCATTTCCCTTTTTTTCTGCTTCTCCTCTCCCTTCCATCCAGTTTGGTTTGGCATTTATAGCTTTTGTGGTTGTGTGGCTACCTTTCATCTAATATTTCTAGGTGTTTAAAGCAGAAGGGTGCCCTCCCACCTGACCTCAGCCACATTGTTGGAACCTATTCATTCTTCAGCCTGTTAAAATCTGACCTCATTTTATTACCAAAGAAACTCCTTCGAACAGTTAATTGATGATTCTCCTGGTTTTATTTTTACCCGATTAACCTCAGCAAGAAAATTGGTTTCTCAAAAAAAAAAAAATGTCCTTCTTTCCTTACCTGATTATTGTGTAGCATGGGAATTGACAGAGCACAAGCAGGGTGTGATTACAAAACTGTTTTTAAAACTCTATGTTGAAATGTATTTGTGGCATTACCGTCTCAAGGAAAGCCAAACACGTGCCTCAGAATTGAGAAAATGTAATTCAGCAAGCTTATCTCTAACTCCCCATGATAAAATAAATTGAGTGTTTTAGAGCTGTCAGTAGTACTTGTGCAGTTCTTTCTCTACTGCTATGTCAATTAACTCCCCCCACCCCCCCAAAAAAAACCAGAATGAGTGCATAGGCAAAATGTAAGCCAGCAGCTGAGATTCTGAACTAGCTCCACTGTTGGATTTCCTTCCAAAGTGTCTCCCGAAGGCCTATTCATCCTGGGTTTGCAATGCTGGGTTGCAGCACTAATCATTTTTCCATGTGCTGATGGGGAAAATGATAAAGTGATCGATGCTGCTCTTCCTTCTGCTTTGTCATCCTGACCCTGATTGTGCTGGGTCTACATTCTCATTAACAGTGCAAAGTCTGGTGATTTGCATTGTGCTCAGCTTGGCATCATTTTGTGTATCTTATTTTTATTGGTCAGCATTATAGCTAGTTGTTGGAACTGATTTACCTTGCACTCTCTGGGTATGCCACAGCCAGCACACTTTTGAATAAAGATGCTGATGGTTGTCAGAACTAAAGGGACATTTCTATATTTTGGATTGGCTCACCAATTCACCTGTTGATGCCCTGGAGGTAATTTTCACTTTATTTATAGAAATGGCTTATACAGTATAGTCATATCTAGTCAGTTACCATATGGTACCCTAATATGCCACCAAATGGTAATCAAAACTTAGTAAATTTCTAGGAACTGATAAAACAACTGTGATGTGTAGAAGGAGCTTTATTTGGGGTGGTAGATATCAGTGGCTGGAGCAATGAGGAAGGCCTTGCCTTTCTCTTAGTGCTATTTGTTAGACAGAAGTTTTTAAACAGGTATGCCCAGAATAGCACTTAATTTTTGAAACTATAAAAGCAATATGTGGTTATTATTTTTAAAAATCGGTATGGAATGGAAGAATAAAAATAAAATGACTCAATTCATTTATCTGATATCCCAATACCAGTCCTGGAGAATATGCTTTCAGGTTCGTAGAGACAGAGAAAGAAGAGAGTTGGAGACAGAGTCACATATGTGAAGTTAAAAAATATAAATTTATCATAACATATATATGATTTTCCAACTTATTGTTTTCAATGAATTTGTCTTGAAGAGTGATGTATCAGGATACATAGGTCCACCTCATTCTTCAGAGCAGCAGTGTGGTATTCCAAACCACAGGGGCAACATGCCATAATTTACGTAAGCCTTCCATTATTGATAAACATAAAGTTATTGCCAATGTTTTATACTTATAAACAGCAAGTTGGTGAACATTTTTGTACATGTATCTTAGAGTATGTAGGTTGACATTGCTGTAGTATTAACACTTAGAAATGAAAGTGATCATTCAACAGTTAGGCATATTTTAAATTTTGATGGATATTCTCAAGTTGCCCCTCCTCAAAGACACTATATGAAAGTGCTCATTTCCTCCACATGCCCATCAATTCCCAGTCCTTTTCTTGATGGAAAAACAGTTTGGGGCATCTTTGGTGTTTTGGTCCACAGCTCCCATCCTGACCACCAAGTAGAATCCTACTTTACTCTATGAACAGAATAGAACAAATCAAAATAAAATAAAAATAACAAGAAACAACTCAAGAGATGTGGATCTTTCAAGCAGCATAACCAAAACCTAAGCAGGGCAAATAAAGTGACTCTTTGTTATCAGCAAAGGCTTCTGCTTCCCCTGTGCTGCTGAGCCACAGTCAGCTAGGCTGGATCATGTGGAGAACTACTGAACAAAGCTGGATTTCCTTGACTAGTCAGCAGGTAGAAGGTTTTTCTTCACTTCTTTCTCCGAAGTCCTAACCCAAGTTGTGGATCTAACTACAATTTGAAGAAAATAGACAGCTCCAGTGTACAAGTGACGGATACCATTTGCTTTAAGACTTAGCAGCCATCCTGCTCAGATCTTCTTAAGGGAGACAGCAGCTCCTGGACCTGGCTGCAAAAGTGTGAGAAAGATGGTGAAAGAGAGAAAGCTGCTCATATGCAAGCACATGTACATGCACACAGGGTGAGACAGAAAGGCAGGAGGCAAATTGTTTCCAAAGAAATCCAAAACAATGGGCAAAAAGAATGGAAAGGAGAGAATGCTAACTGGGCATTATCTTATCCACTGGGAGGAGAACAAAAGTAAGTCTTAAATATGATCAGCCATGACTTATTACTTGATAAGGTGGGGGAAGGAGGGGCAGATGGTAGAAGAAACTTCATCTTCCAATAGGAATCAATAAAAATTGTATTAGATGTTCCCCTTATCTTTGGGGCTCTTGTCTTACTAATACTTCCTTTGTGCTAACTTTAGGTTTCTCATGTTTCTTTTCCTTGACATTACAAAATTTGATATATTTTCATTTGTTTTGTTATTTCTTTTCAGATCTCACAATTTGTTACATTTTGCTTTGCTTAGTATTTTCTTTTCCTTCTCTTTCTGCATTATTTGCTTTAAAGCAACACATCCACTAAGGAAATTTAACCTTAACCTTTTCGTTCAAGTGTGTATTTCTGGAAAAAAAATCAGATATTTACAATGTCATCTTTGCCACCTACTCCCTGTGTTATGTAAATATTTAGTTTATTACAGGCATAAAAATACCACTTTTAACTGTACTTTATGAGGAAATGGCAGCCAAATGATTTGTTTTATAGTTTAAAATTCTACTTATATATATGGCAAATTCTAAGGCAAGCCAGCTCAAATCTGTGCCAAATTCAGGAAGAAAAGGATTATCACAATAAATAATAAGTGGATTATCACAAGAAAGAAAAGGATTGATAAAATATCTATTATTTCATTTACAGGTAGAAGGCCACCCCTTTTTGTCATTTAAATGCTAAATTTTCTTCTCCTTTTTCATACCTTTCATTTTCCCTCTTGCTTTGTTTTTGCTTACAAGACAGTTGGGACATATATTGCTGCTATCTTTCACTTTTTCATAAAAGGTAGAACTCTGGGAAATTGCAAAAGGCTTTACAGTCTTTCCTTAGACTAAAATCACAAGCCAGATGTTTTAAAACAATTTTATGTTAAATAATTTTAAAACTAGTATATTTGTATAAGGCAGTAAATCTATTTTTTTTAAATAAATCTCCTATCGTGTCCTCCCCACCTTTGGGCACTTGTATTGGAACTACAAACCGCAATAGCCAAATAATTTTTAAAACTGGAAAAGCTATGCCTTATAGTTTGTGATGACTCTGTAGGTAGCCACTGCAATAAAATCTTTTGAAAGAATGAGCTATTATCTATGCACAATATGTATTTGATGAAATGGGTAGGCAATTAAAGTTCACATACATACTGTATTAGAATAGTTCACATATAGCAAAGATAATTAGATTTTTCATACAGTAACCAGTCAGCCAATAGGAATAAAAATGCTACAAATTTTATTTATGAAAAATGCCATTAAAAGATAATCCTTTCTAATGTTGCTTGAGCATTTTTCTGGATATGAGTGGGCAGATGAGTAAATGAAAAATAACATTGACATAAAAATTAAGCCTAGGAGATTCCTGAGTTTATTTTGTGCAACTTGGAGCTTTTGAGGCTGTCAGGAGACTACTGGAGACAAGAGTACTAGATTAGAAGCAGGAAGATCTGGTGCTTGACCTGACTGTACTGTCAGTCAGGTGACCAAATCTCACACTTCTCTTTTTCAAAGAGAAGAATCCTGTACGGCTGAGTAAGGGGTCAGTAAATGTTTGTTGAATGAATAAAAGAATGAACAAAGATTTTAAAGATTCCTTTCCAAGTAAATTTCAAAAAAAAAAAAAAACTTTAGGCAAACTTTCTTTCTATTTAGTTTAAATTTGTAGATATACAGATTTTCTAAATATCAGTTTTCCTTAAATGGGGTTAAGATGACTTCTGGGTACAGTGTCACATTAGCTGGTTTACAGCATCTTGTATTCTACAGAAATGTGATTCTGAATAATGCCAGTTTGTCACAGATGGGGAGGAAATAGGATTTTCTTCCAAACATCCAAATGTGTGATGCATAAAGCAACATTGGCAGCCAGCAGGGAAGATCTTATCAATGAAGTACACAAAACTCTGAATATTTACTTCGCAGAGGAAATGGCTTCACAGACCAGAAAACTTAAGTTGTCATAGAAACACCCATGCCATATATTTTGTTTTAATTTGAGTATTGACAGATTACGTGGACTCAGTGACAAAGGAGCTATATTAAAAATATAAAAATTGAGTATGCTGGTTTTATTTTTTAATGTAATTGGTATCCATTTTCAAAAGGACTTTTAATATCTAGAAGGGCAAAAGTATTTCGTGCAAATTGTGCATAGATTTTTGCTGAAAAACTATATGACATTGAAACTTTTTGTTACAAAATGGTGTGTTTTCTCATGTTTATTTCTTATAAATTATCTTTTTGCCATGGTATCATCAAAATGATTTCACTGGTATCAATTAGTAACATAGGAAGCAATATATTCTAACTCTTTTACCTAAGGAATCAGATAGTAGCTGCTATTGGTTGAGAAAGGGAAATTAATAATTAGTTTCACAATCTACTTGATAGTCAAACATTTAGGAAAACAAACAAATGCTGAATCCATTAATTATCTGGAGAGCTAATATTTATTGAGGGCTTGCTCTGGGTCTTGCTGTGCTAGATTCTCTATGAACATGATTTCATTTGGTCCTTCAGCTACTCTGAAATATAAATTATCTCATTTCTTGATAGGCAAGCTGAGACAAAGAAACGTTAAGTAATGCTCAGGTAAAAAGGAAAATCTGGAATTTAAACATTTGGACATCCAAAATGGCACCACACTGCCTTATGTCATATAGTTAACTAGACACAAATGCCTAAGGAGCGGAACAGATATTTTGTGGTAGATAAGACATAACTGACTCTGTAGTAAGAACTATGAAGATGTGTAGGCCTCACATATGATGGCCCTTTCTGGACCAAGTTAGACCTTGAGTTAGTCTTCAGTAACTAGCATCCCAGTTTGATGTGAAAATTTTGAACACTAAATTATGGACATTAACATATTTACACATAATTAACACTAATACCATTTTGGTAAATGATTAAAAATATTCCTGCATATATCTTCAGCTTTTACAAAGGGAATTATGTGATTCTGGGTTTTCAATTATGCACAATCTGTTGACTGGACATTTTTCTGATGTTTCCCTGGAGCATTTAAGTGTTATTATGTATAATATGTTAGCTATTAATTTTTAAATAAGAAGTTTAAATTGCACAAAATTACTTTGTTATAGAAGCTGTTGCCAAAATCAACTGGCTTGGGAATGCACATCGCTGTGGAATTTGAACCAATCAAATCAGCCAGAGGAATGTAATTATTTATAACTCAGCCAAGCTCTCATGATGGGCAAGTTAGTTGCACTGTTCTCAGCTCTGTTGTGGTTGATGTGGTATTTTATAATGAACGCAGATTAGTGGAAAAGGGGCAATATGTATAAGTAAAAGCAGTGTAGCAGAGTGAAAAAGTGAAACATGAAAAATTATGAAAGAGGGCAACATTTCAGAAAGCAGATTTTCTGAAACTGTGTTTAAAGACAGAAAAATAAATATGTTTGAAGATGGAATTGAGAAAAAAAGATATGGAAAATGGTCATTGCTCATAGAAAAAGATTCAGTAAACTAGTTCTTTTGATGTGATATGATAATGATTTGATGGATGCAGCTAATAAAATGTCTACAGAAAGCCCAGTGGTACCCATTAATATTGATGCATTGAGTTTCACTAGCCTTATTCATGGATGTGTTATTTCTAACACCTTCTATTTTTTTTTTTGTATTTGGTACATACTGACATGTTGGGTGCTCTCCATGGTACTGAAGCAATGTTGCTTGCTGGGGCCTGGTGTTTGGGAGATTCTAGGGATGGTTTCCTCCTCCCAACCACAATGCCCTGTTCCTTTATCTTACACTGTGCCTGAATTGTAAATGTGACATATCAATTTATTAGTAAAATTTCTAGGTATTGTAGTTTCCAAGTATGGGATCTCGGTGGAGATCTCCAAACTTAACCTGGCAGAAACTGAGCTTATATTTCCCCCAAACCAGTTCCTCCTGTGGTCTCTTCCATCTCAGTCAATGGCAAATACCTCCTTTGTTACTGAGGCTGAAATCTTGGTATAATCCTTAACTCCACACTTTCTCTCACATCCCACATCTATCAGATCTGCTTTTAAAAGATATTCAGAATCCGAGCAGTTTTCGCCACCTCACTGTGGCCATCCTTGTGTGAGCCCCCATCATCTCTCCCTGTGATAGACTTCTAACTGGTCTTCCTGCTTATGTCCTTCCACTTCCCCATGCCCACTTTTAAAGTCTGTTCTCAATACAGTAATCATAGTAGTCTTGTAAAACATAGGTCAGGTTCTGTCACATCCTTGCTGAAAATCCTCTGATATTTTTCTGCTTTAGTCAGACAGTAAAAGCCAAAGTTCTTGTAATGGCTCTTACATCATCTGGCCTTCTTGACTCTTCCTTATGTACCCTGTTTCAGCCACACAGGCCCTTTTGATGATCCTTGAACACACCCAATTATGTTTTTGCTTTAAGGCCTTTGTATTTGCTATTCCCCATTACAGTACAGATCTTCCATCATTATATGCATGGCTCATGTCCTCACTTTCTTCAGGTTTTTATTTAAAAATCTCTTTTTCATTGATGTTCTTCCTGGTCTTTGTATTTAAACTTGTTTAAAAAATAAAGAAAGAAATACCCTACCAAAGCAGTTCATATTTTAAATTAAATGTATCATTGTTTTTTTCTCCTTCTGAGATGTTAGCTCAATTAAAGTAGGATTTTTTTTTCTAGAGTAATGCCTGCCACATAGTAGCAATATGTGGCAGGCATTATTTATTTATCAACTGACTGAATGAATGGAATTATGTTAACAGATGAATGATTTTAGGGGAAATAAATGTCAATATTTGATGACATAAATATACATATCACCTAATTCTATCAGATTATTATTTTAGATAATAAAAGTGTTTTAGCATTGCTTAATTTATGGTTAGGATTCTGTATTTGGAGGTGCTAAAATGAGTATGAAGTCTAGTCATTGAAGATGCAGAGGCCTTTACCTGAAGCTCTAGAGCTGTTGAGGTCCCCAGGAAAAAGCTCACATGCGATCCCCTGATCCTATGCTTCTGGCCTTCATTATTAACCCCCATTTCTAGCATATATATGTTGTGGGAAGGTTAAGGTTTTCAGTGCTGTGGGGCTATGACAGGTGTCCCTTCACACCATTTCAAATGGATAGGGGTTTGATCTAGAGTCTTAGTTCCAGAAACAAGGTTGCGATACATACTCCTGTTAAAAAATTTTTTTTTTAAATTAGTGTGCACCAGCCACTAAGGGATGCTGGACACTCATATTCAGAGTAGGGGGCCACTGTCTCATTGGGCTTGTCAAGAAGTCTGGTCTACCTACCTTCAGACCATTTCACTATTTGTATTCTTTTTAGCCTTTTGTGTAAAAAATTTATTTAATATTTTCCCCAATCCTCCTTTTTTAAGCATATTTCCCAGTTGGAGAGGGGAATTATGGATGCATCTGGATTCTTGCTTTTAGGAACTGTATTTAATCATCCAAACCTGATTTCCGTTTGCCTAGTGGCAGTGACTCATGAGGGGAGGGTCAAGACCCTGGGTCTCTGCTGGTGTTTTCCCCATCCTGTAGCATTTCCTCACTTTGCTAAAAAGTGTGAAAGTCTTTCACGTGATTCTGCCTGTGGATGTTAGAAAAAGATTTTAAGAAAAATGATTTTCAAAACGACTAGTATTTACATGTATGAGTCCCTGTCATTTCAAGTTTTTAGGTTCATGCTATTTTACTTGGAAAAATAACAGCCCATGTGGTGCCGCCTTATTCTTTATATCTTTTACACGTGATTGATTGTAAAGATAATGAGGATACCAGTATCCATTGCTAGGAGGTAAGAAGAAATCAGATAAAAGCAAGGATTGAAAGGTGGAGATAGAAATACAAATAACATTCTTCTCTCCACTTCATATAGCTTATCAAATCCTTAATTTAGCTTTGAGAGGCTGGTGGATCACTTGAGGTCAGGAGTTTGAGACCTGCCTGGCAAAATGGTGAAAACCTCATCTCTACTGAAAATACAAAAAAAAAAAAAAAAAATAGCTGGGCATGCTGGCATGTGCCTATATTGCTAGCTAGTTGGGAGGCCGAGGCATGAGAATCACTTGAACCCAGGAGGTGGAGGTTGCAGTGAGTCAAGATGGTGCTACTGCACTCTAGCCTGGGTGACAGCATGAGACTCTGTCTTAAAAAAAAAAAACTTGATAACTTTTGGTCTTAGGATGAAATACCCTTACAGCGTGCTCTGCTGGTAGAGATTCATGTGGGAAAAGCATATATCTTGGTTTCTTTAAATAAATTAGTAGATGGAAAGGCTGAATCAACATATGCTTCCACATGAAGTAGTTAAAAATCATGTTCTTTGGTGTGAATAGACCTTGGTTTAAAACTAAACTCTGCTGCTTACTGGGTGAGTAACTTCAGGGAAATTACTTTTTAACTCTCAATCCTCAGTTTTCGTATCCATTAAATGAATTTAATAATTTCTATCCCATAAAGTTATTGTGAGGTTTCCTGAGAAATATGTACATACGTATTTAATAACCATCAGCACAAAGAGTGGCAGGCAGTAGTTGCTCTGTAGAAGTTAATTCCTTTCCACTTTCATGTAAAGATGTTTACTCTAGCTGTTAGATGACCTCAGATCTCAGTCCTCATGGAAGGATTTGAACTGTGTCCTCCCTCAACATAGTACAGCGTGTATGTAAATCACTAGCAGGAATTCTGTCATTAGAATTTTTCAAGTATAAGTTAAAGTTAATATTTTGCTTTATGAATAAGATATTTTTGTTACTTCTGGGTGGATGTCAGGGAAGAAATCAGTACAAGGTAATCCCTTAATATTAAGTGTACATATATAGTATTGTGCTTGATTGTAATAGCATGGGGAAAATCAATTAAAATATAGTGAGCTGTACCTAAAACCTTATATGAAATTCTTTCTCTGGCTTGATCAATGCCAAGACCTAATTCTTTGTGAATTGGGTGCCATAGCTTTCAGTGATGCTAATATCATTCATGTAAAATTATCTGTTCCTCCAGCATATTTTTTATATTTATTTATTTATTTGAGACAGAATCTTGACCTGTCGCTAGATGCCAGGCTGGAGTGCAGTGGTGTGATCTCGGCTCACTGCAAACTCTGCCTCCTGGGTTCAAGCAATTCTCCTGCCTCAGCCTCCCAAGTAGCTGGGACTACAGGCGTGCACCACCACGCCCAGCAAATTTTTGTATTTTTAGTAGAGATGGGGTTTCACCATATTGGCCAGGATGGTCTTGATCTCTTGACCTCGTGATCCACCCTCCTTGGCCTCCCAAAGTGCTGGGATTACAGGCATGAGCCACGATGCCCTGCCACCTCCAGCATATTATTTGTGGGTTTCAGAGGTCATATGTTCACAGTTTGTATAAGAAGCAGCATTGTGGTGGAGAGGTGACAGGATTGCATTTAAATCTTGGCTCCTCTACTCAATAATTGTGTGACCTTGAACCAGTCTGTTAATCTGTTAGAAACACAGCTCTTACATATAAAGAGCAGGACTGTAGTCATTGTGCCTATTGCATATCATTGTATTGATGCTTATGTGAAAGAATACACATGAAAGCAGTTTATGAGCTATCAAATGTTCTCCAAGTGGGAGATGATTTCTCATTGCCAGATTACTGGCTGCTTCTTTCACTTGTCAAACCACATTCCTGAAGCAACATAGGTTACTGTTAAAGGGAGAATATTTAATGGGCCCAACATGCTGTAGGAAAGCCATCTTTCCCTTCTTTCTTTTGTAAATGGCAGCAGTAAGAGGTCTGTGTGATGGGGAAATAGGGGATAAATTAGGGGATGATGCTACATTTGCCTGAGAAGATGAATGATGTTTAATGCACTTTGAGAGTTAGGCAGTACTCAGAAGTCCATTTTATTTTTCTGCTTGAATGTTTCAGTGTATTCATTGAGTAGACAGGTTATTTTACCTTATCTCAACATGCCTTCCTCTTTACTTTGGATAAGTCCAAAGTGTAGGTTCTGTCATCACAGAGCATCAGCTCTCTGCTCTTACAGCAGATGAACTGCCGCTGAGACTGCTTCTTGGGTAATAATGGACATCACATGGGCCAGTCAGACACTCTCCGTTGGCTCTTATGTCATCCTCCCTGCTCAGACAGAGATTTCATACCAGATGCTTCTCCTGCCATCATTGTGATCCAGCTGCTGAGATAACGTTGCTCACATTTTATTTCATTACTCTAGCATATTTATAAGAAATGGTTAATTTGACTCGTGTTTATAAGTGACCATGCTGTGAGCTCAATTTTAGCTTAAGTATCCACTTGGAGCACAAAAGTCTGGATTTTTTTTTCTCTTTTAATGAGTGTACCGTAAGCTCTTATAAATATTATATAGAAATCTGTCTCTTTTGGAAAGTAGGCTAACCCATTCCTCAGTGACTAGCGTAAAAATCTATTTCTGCCTCACTAAGAGTTTAACATATGTGTACCTTTTATAATGCCTTGTAACTTGGCTAAATATGCCATTTTGAACTGATATTTAAAACCGTATAAAGATTCTGTGGTTATTGATAAAAGTACTTGATAGAAAATGCTGTGACATTTAAAATTGTCAGGCTGTACTGGCTGACTTTTCCTTGAGGTTGATGCAGACACTCCACAGTCGACATTTAGTTTAGTTGCTATTCCTGGTGGCACGTGCCTTGCATGGGCCTCCTGAGTATGTTGACACTTGCATATTGTGCATTTGAAAAGTACCTGTGGAGGACTCCTTTCCCCAAAAAAAGTTTTCTCCATCAGTTTCCTTATAGATGTTTGCTACAATTCCAGGCCAATTCCTTTTGATTTTCTGTTTTTGAACAGGTTATTTCATGAGTGAAGTCACTCAATGAATATTTCCTGTGTTCCTGTAACAAGTCCCATGTAGGTTCTATAGTCAATCACTTCCACTTGAGGAAACATAATTTGCTTGTTTGGATGGGGCTAGGGAGAAAGAAAATGATTTGGGCAGGGCATTGGGCTCCTGAGTGTGATAATACAAGGCTGGTAGAGAGGAAAAGAGTGTATGAAACTTTGGCTATAGGAGATGTTTAATATGTACTTATTATATAAAATGTATGTATTAAAATAAACTTGTGGTTCTAGCTTCATCAAGTTGTGATATGGTGGAATGGCCAGTGTCCTGAGTGTCAGAAAACATGGGTTTGCATGGCTGGCTCTGCCACTCAGCCACTTAGCTGTGACTCTGAACAAGCCATTTCGTTTTTCTGAGCTGTGACTTCTTTATTAGTAGAGCGATAGAGTGGGACTAGATGATTTCGAAAATTCCAGACTCCTTTGATTTTTTTTTATGAAGCATGCCACTTGCATTTTAATGAAAATATTGATTGTTAATATTCATCGAGAAGTAAAAAATGCAGTGGGCTGCTACCATCTTTATTCCCATATTCTAAATGATTCCATTTATAAGTTAACAATCTCCAAATCTGTTCTGGTGTCAGAGCCAGGGTTTGAACTGAGATCCAACAGTTTCAGATATGCACATGTTTAACCATTATGCAACACAACCTCCAGAATGAAGGCTGATAAAAACAGGGATCCTCTGTGTAAGCTTTGCGATCAGTCTGGAAGAGTCCGCCTGTCATGAAAGAACACAGATGACTTTTTAAGAATATTTATATAGTCTTATATTTTAGGGTACCTGAGAGGCTCTTTAAGATCCTAAATTATTTTTTGTTCTATACAGGAATCCTTTCTGTAAAACCCGTGACTAAAACTGTCTCTGCTAAAGGATGGGTAGTGGCAGGTGTTAGGGTGAGTTGATGAAAAAGCAAAAGAACATTTTCCGTGAAATGCATGTTAGGGAGAATTAGCAGTAAGTGAACATATGTTTCCTTAAATAACCCAACACCCCAGTCCACCTAGAACCAATGACATTTGCTAGTTTTTACCCATCATCTCGAGTCATTCTGGTTTCTCATACTTTACACATGGGTCCATATGTAAAGTATCTGCTTAGGGAAATACTATTTTATGTTTCTGATGTTGGGAGCATCTACTTTAGTTCAGGAATATTTAGCTAATAGTTATTTTATTTGCTGTGCCTTTTCTTATGTATTTGTTCAGAACTGCTTCTTAATGACTTTGGCTGGCCACCTGCCATGTCAAAATTGCTTGCTTCTCAAGATGTGTGGAGCCAGTTTTATCTGAACACAATGGAAAGGAACTCACCATTTTGAGTGACATATGGTCTTAAAGATACCATCTTAAATAAAGAGAAAGTGGAGAAAACATGATTTCAATCATTGCTTTCTTTCCTAGAGCCACTTTCTCCACCTCTAATATATTAAGTGTTCATTTTCTGCTAACGCTTTAAACACTTAAGCTCAATGAATATTTCAACTTTTGTGTAAGGAATTGGCTTTTATACTTTCTAGCAGACGGATTGGCTGGGACTGACACTTGTGACCAAGTAAAATAAACATATTCAAAATGCTTTGTAGCTTATTTTCACAACGTTTTTGTGAACACTAGAACTTCTATAGGGAAGAGTCTGGGGGAGAGGATGCACACAGTTTGAAAAACTATTCAGGAATTGGAGAGGGTAATGAAAATGGAAAAATATAACTTATGGCCTCCAATCTATCTTTTCAAAAAGTAATTAAAAATGAAAAGCAAACAAATAATTACTTCTTATATTTAATATCCCCGTTTTAACACCTGATGTAATCATTAGGATTTGATGCAGCTCATGATAAACATTGTATGACAAGAGTAATATACAAATGGAAGATATTGTCATTCACATGCATAAGTACATTAGCTTACTGTTTTAGAGCACTGATTCACTATTTTATATTCAAATGTGTGTTTCTTACCCAATTCATGTTTCTAGCCTCACTTTGATCCCTGAATCATAGTCAAGATGAATAGTCACAGCCTGAAGATTTAAATTTAGATGTTCTACCATTTACTACCTCATAATTAATCTCAAGTTTTATTCATCACCCCTCCAATAAGAGGTTCTTCTGTTAGTCATTTGATCTTCTGTCTTAGTCTTGCTTACACTCCTTTGGAACCACACTTTGATCTTGTCTCAAATCTAAGCTCCACCTCTGTCTTACTAGTTATGGATTCTTGAGAAAGGTGTCTAGCAGTGTCTGGTTCATAGTAGGAGGTTTTAAAATATTATTTCTTTTCTCCTTACCTCAGAGCCTCATCCTTCACCCATCCAGATGCTCCTGTTCATTATTCGAAGACTAGATCTGATCACTTCTCTTACATGATCCCCATGGGACTTGCATTCTTCTCTGAGCCAAATAAACAAACTTATTTGTCACTTCACAAATACTCTGAGTTATTATTTTCTTTTTCATGTTGTACCATTGGAGTTCTTTGGATACAAGCAATATAAATGAATTTTGCTGACTTGGGGAAAGAGATAACATTTTGGGAAGGCTATGGGTAGCTCATTTGATTCACTGAGTCTGGAGAACAAAGTCTGAGAATCAATGGGAACCAAAGAGGTATCACATGGGTGAGGGATGAGGGTGAGGATGCAAGAGCAGTTGATGAGCAGGCCACCACCACCCAGGTGAATGAACTCCAACTGCTTCTCCACTGTTGCGGCAATTGTTAAGGGTGCAAATAGGAGGAGACTGTGTGATGGCCTCATCCCTCCAAGGCAGTTAGTGGTAGGATCTGCCCTTTTGACTGCCCTAGTAGAAGTCCAGGCACCTGAACTTATTATCCCCAAAGGCTTCACACAGCAGGAGACAGAGAAACCCCTAAAAGGAAATCTGGATGCTGTTAGGAAGGAGAAACCGAGTTACAGTGGCCAAACCAACAAAATGTTCCCTACCTGTTTTACCCTTCAAACTCTGGGAATTTTCATTTCCTGAAGAGCATAGATTATAATTATGCTAGGTTTTGGAGTTCCTAAAGTTTATATATTCATGACATATTTATTAATCCCTTATTATATATATACCAACATTTATCTGAGGTGCCATGTATATAGCAGTGCATATATAAACATTCCTATCTTCTTGGAGCTTGTATTTTGGTGGCAAGGTGAGGCAGACACTGAGCAAGATGAGGAAAATTCAGGTTGTGTTAGTGATGTGTGATGGAAGAAAAGATGATATGGCAGGGCAATAGAAAATGCTATCGTATACGACTTTAAAAAGCTTTAAAAAGTTTTAAAAAGTGGTTGGAGAAGATCTCACTAACTAAGGAGGGGACATTTGAACAAAATCTGATGTATGTGAGGGAGCTAGCAATGCAGATATGTGAGAGAAGAGTGATCAAGGCAAAGGGAATGGTAGGTGCAAACGCAGGTGCGTGTGTTTCCCCGGCATGTTAAGGACCAGCCTATAAGTCACTGTGGCTGGAGTGGAATGAAGGAGAAGGAAAGTAGTGAGAGATGAGATCAGAAATGTAGGAGGGAACCAGACCACCACAGATGCAATACGTGAACAAGATGTGGCCTCTGCTTCCAAAGGCCTTGTGGTCTAAGAGGAGGCACAGATGTCTAAGGACATACTTCACTACATTGCAGAAAGCACCAAACTTAGGCAGGGGTGCAGGCTAACTGCACCCAGGCAGAAGGATGGGTCTGGTTAGGTCTCTACTTGCCTGTGAGCTCACTGAGTGAGGGATGTATCTTATTCTTTTGCATCCTGGGTGGCTTGTAAAGTGCCTGGCATATACCTTTTGTATATATTTTTGAATTCACTTTAAGTGGTTGAATTACTGATAGAATGGGCATAATGTGTAAGGAGGAGCAGGATTTTCCTTAATCACAGACAGAGGAGGCTTAGGGAAAAAGATGAAGGAAAATAGGAAGGCCACAGAGGATGGAAAAGCCAAGAGTTGAATCTCTGCAGTCTTTTCTCTACTCAGTACTTTTTCTGTCCTTGGCATCATTGCTTTGATGTTGTAAAATGTTGACCCCATAAACTACTATAAAGATTTTTGAGAGGTAAGCATAATGTCTATATTAGTTGCGTGATCTGCAACATCAAGGTAGTTGATTATTTTACTGCAATTTAGGGGTTTGATTTATTGGCTTATTTGTGCTATTTTTTCTCCCATGTGGACGGTTTTGTGCTTGTCTTTATACTTTTTCTCTACAGTGTGCTCAAGGAACATCAACACCAAAATGTAAAATGGAACTGCAGCACTGTGTAGCAGCTGTAGGCAGATATCAAAGAGGCTTATAATTTGGATTTTTCTGCTGCAACTGCTGCTGCCTTCTAGTATTGTCTGAGTGGCTCCTTCCATGATGGCCTCTTGAATTGTGAAGTGGAAATTTGGTGCCCTTATATAACCAAGTACTTATATTATTCAATTAAGCAAGGTGCTACATGAGTCAACAAAGCAACCCAAGCTGAATATCAGGAAAACACATTTTAAATAGTGACAGCAGGACCAGTGCCTGAAGGCCCTACTCATTGGTAGAAAATACAACAATGCCAGGGAAACAATGCAAAGTCATTTCTTATAATATTCTGTGCGCTGAGCTGCTAAATATTATTTATTAGTAATCTTAGAGTCAGTAGTCTTTGCATATACATTTTACTTCCTTTCCTTTATATTTCATTTATCAATAAGTTTTTGAAGTCCTGTGAGTGAAAATGTTGATCTATTAAGTATTTGGAAAATCTAATAAGAGTTTTCCTGGGCTCAGAAGCTTATTAATCTATTTGAAAAATATATGTCTGGCACTGTACTAGGCATTAAGCATACAAAAGTGAATAAAAAATAAAGTGTTTAAGCTCTTTCTGAACAAGAGAGAAGCCACAAACTGTCATACAATGTAACACAGACTGATATAGAATATCTGCGAGTACTTTGAGAACCTGCAGGAAAGAGAAGGTATTATAATGAAGTCATAGGCGATGCTTCCAAGGGAGTTTTTGTTCAAATGGAGGAAAAGGAAAAGAGATTCTAGGTGAAGGGAATAGGATGACCCAAGGCCTAGGAGTCTGAAAAGATGGCTTTGAAGAGATGCATACAGGAATGCTGGGCTGAGGGATTTGCATTTACCCCATAGGTATTGAGGAGCCAGGAGAGATGTGTGATATTTGAGGTTCCTGTGGATGAGCCATCCAGGCGAAGACATCAGAAGACAGTCCTAACTTCAACTGCAGGTCTAGAACTCACAAGGGAAGCTGGCTTCCCTTGTTTACAATGAAAGAGTTTACAATGAAAGAGAAGGCTGATGACAAAACATTAGAGAAAAGCAATTATTTTAGTGGGTAGGTTGAAGAAAGGATATCAGAGTAGCCAGGCTTTGCCTTGTGTTGGGAACAGGCCTGCCATTAGATGCCTTTATAGTAAAAGACAAATAACAATAAATAAAATGCATTTATTTTTAATGAATTTAAGATGCACGTGGCTGAGGTTGGTAGTGGTGAAGGTGAGAAGGTACACCGGGAGGTGGAGGTTGCAGTGAGACAAGATCACGTCACTATACTCCAGCCTGGGTGACAGAGTGAGACTCCATCTCAAAAAAAAGAGAAGGAGATATAGCAGCAGGTGCTAACTCTTTCAAAGGACTATAAAGAGCACGGACTAAAAATGAATGGGGGTGCCACCTTGGCAGGAGTTAACTGAGCCTCAAGTTTTGTTTGTTTTTTGATGCTTCTAAGCTGACAATCTCGTACGGAAAAAGAATAAGAGTTTACATTCAGTCTAAAACTAAAATATACTCACTATCAGCACAACAGGAATACAGAAGAAGGAGAAGTCCACAGGGCCTGGAAAAGTCAGAAAAGACTTTGTCAAGGGAAAAGGATTACAACTGGTTAGGTGGAGGGGAAGGTAGCTTGATAAAAAAAATGTGCTGTTGGGAATACATACGGTAAAAACAAAAGATGAGGAGGAGACTGGCCCAAGCATCAGGTCAGATGTGTGAAGAGGAAGGTGGGAAATAAAGTTTCATAAGTAGAGTGAGGTCAGATTATGGGGCCATCAAAGGAGTTTAATGTTTGAGTCATGGGAAAAATGGAGCAGGTAGGAATGCTTGAACTAGGAATTAATGATGAACAAGATGTTTGAAGGTCATTAATCCTAATATGTTGGATTGCAGAGAGACTGCAGGTAGGATGGACAGTTAGAAAACTGTAATTATCACGTGTTTGAGGTGGGTTAAGGCCTGAAGGAAGATAAGGACATAAGACTGAGAAGCAAGGAGCAAGTCCAATGGGCAGCACAAAGCGAGGATTGATAAGGGTATAGTTAGATGAAACAGAAGGGAGACTAAAAGCAGGTTCCCTATCCTGCCTTGAGGATTAGAAGACTGAGGACATCACCAATGAGATACTTAGGAAGATAAGCCTATTTTCATTATCAGTTAGAAATATTTTTTTTTTCTGAATTGATCCTTGTAAGAATTTTATACTGTATTGTTTCCAAGATGTGCATCATTCTGTCTTTGAGATCAAGATGCATCTTATACTTGCTGCTGGCTGGGCAATAGTGATTTCATTGCTTTTGATTGTGGATTTGTACCAGAACTTGCAGAATAGGGGCCAGTGACTCAGAAGAAAATCTTGGAGATAATATGGGATCATAAGTGCATTGTAATAAAGATAAAATAATAATTTTAAGTGATATGAAAGTATTCTTTCATAGTTTAATTGGCCTTTTTTTTTCATTCACAGCACGTATGGTAATGGGGCATCTTACAGTCAGTGGCATTTTTAAATGAATAAGGTAAAATATCCAGGACTCACTGCTTGTTTGAAATTTGCTTGCTGGAATTAAGAGAAGTGAACATTTTGAAGATTTTTTTTCTTTAGAATCTTATTTCATTTGTGAAGTCTGATTGGACTTGGATGCTGCCTACTAGTTAATTTAGTGTGGCAAAAAATAAGAATTCTGTGTCTGTAGGCTTCACAGTCTGAGAAAATGAATGCATTATTATAAAATGTGCACTAGTCTAAAAAGTGTATTGCCTTCCTAGGAGTCTGAGTAATGTCTTACACATAATCACACTGCCCATCTTCATGTGGGCATGGGTCCTATAGTGCTTGAGAAATGGAAATTATTTGACTGCATCAGCCAGTACATAGTACTTTTGGTTATTTTGAATTTTTCTCATCAGGTGCTGCTGAGGGTGTGGTCTTTTCCCCACTTCCTGTCTCATACATATATGTGAGTGGTGTGTTCAGTGAAATTTTCTGAAATGCAAAAGAAGACCTTAAACCAAAGATGGTGATGATGATGATGATGATAATAAAGGGACCACTGGCTCAGAAAGCATTAGTTACCCATTCTCTTTTCTTCTCAAGGAGGAATGACTTCAGCAACATTGATAATCTGTGTCTTTCAGCCCCAGTTTGAACTTTCCCAGTTTGAAATAGCTTGCACTACTAGATTGGTTCTTGTGTTGAAAGTTCTTAAGTACAAATTAAATCTTGATCCTGTAACTTGGTTGTAATCATACCATCTATATATAACTTTATAATTTTTGGAGGACTTTCTTCATCAAAGGCAGTGTGAAGCAGGAAGGGCAGGCATTGTGCCACTTTACAGTTGGGGAAACT
Organism: Cacajao melanocephalus; assembly: GCA_963573385.1. NCBI lineage: Eukaryota > Metazoa > Chordata > Mammalia > Primates > Pitheciidae > Cacajao > Cacajao melanocephalus. The sequence continues at coordinate 61,889 of CAUYLG010052977.1, forward strand.
GAGACACAGGGAGAGTAAATGACTTGTTTGAGTCATAGTGGTTAGTAGTAAATGTCAGAGGAGGGCTGGAACCTAGATTGGGTGACTCCTTGTTCAGTGCTCTTTTATTTTTACTTCTCTTGTTTGTATTGTTTCAGAAGTTAGAATTAGGAACAAAGTAAAACTATATCCCATTTTCTGAGTCACAGTCCCTCAGACATGTGAAGGCAGCAATCATGAGTTGTTACTTCTTTCCCAGCCAAACATATCTCTTTTCCAGACTGTAGTAGCATAGAGACCTCCTCAAAAGTTCCTGATGTGACAGAGGTAGACATTTACTGGAGTCAGAGGTCAACTTTCTTACCTGTGAATTGGACAAAGGCATATATTAGGCTATGAAATGTTAATTATTTCCTGCATTTGTCTTTGGCTAGCCTCCTCTAAATGCACTATAAAACACTTGAAAAAATACAAGATCATGTTGTTTTTGAGTTAAGTCACCAGCCCTGGCCAGAATCTTTTAGGCATGCCTGGAGCATTGGTTGACAAAATCCAACAAAATGGCCACCTCTGTTTCTCTGGCCAGTGAGTCTTAATAGGAGGTATGCAATGTGAACACCTTTAAAAAAAAGATGCCTGTATCTTATCCTATAGCTACTGAATCAGAAATATGGGGACAGGAGCTCAAAAATGGATATTATATGGTCCATACACTTGGGAAAATCTAAGGTATCCTTGAGATACTACTGTCATACTACTAAAGCCTAAAATGACATTTTAAAAATGCTACCACCTGTCTCTATTGGCTCTTACAAATCTTGTCATCATTTGATATTGTCATGACATTCCCCCAAATTATAACTGACCCAGGTATCACTACGCATGTACATATTCATTCATTCAACAAATATTCATTGAGTACTTGGTACAGTGGATAAGATAGTGAATAAGACAAAGTCTATATTCCACGGAGCTCGTATTCTAATGGGTAGAAGGCAACAAACAAATAAGGAGAAACATCTCTTAGGTAGTGGTAAATGCTACAAGAAAGATGGAGCTGGGTGGAGAGATACAGAATAATAGGGGGTTGCAAGTCATTTAAACAGAATGGTCAGGAAGGCTGAGGAGGTGACATTTGAGGACAGTCCTAAGTAAAGTGAGAGAGCGTAGGAAGATCCAGGGTGAACGGTAGTCCAGGCAGAGGGAACAGTAAGTGCCAAAGTCCTGAGGACACATTTGAACTGCTAGCTTTCATGTTAGCTTAAAATCATTGTTTGATTTTACAAGACAGGCTAGTCTTTCAGAAATATAGGATATAATCGATCAGGGCCTGAAGGATGGATTCATTTTCTTCTCTTGGCTCCAGGCACTTCTTAACAGTACTTAGTCTACTTTTGCTGTTTGCTCTTTGTAGATGACAATGAAGAAGTTGGATGCATCTTCTATGACATTTTTGGTTTTGTGTTTTAAGAGAGGTGCATTACCTCTTCGGGGGATCTGGAATCTTCCTGATAGTGAGTCAACAAGATTGGTGGACCCAACACTGGCACATGTCTCAGTCAAATTCCCTGTATAGCTTCTGACAAATGCCAAACTACTGGTAAATATCCACCCCCCCCGCCACCGAAAGCCAAGGACAATAATATTCTTTATTCATTTTCTGGCTCTGAGTGTCTTTTCTCTTTGTTTTGCAGCCTAACCTTTTTGTCATCTTTGGCATTTTTCACAGGCTCCAGCTCATTCCTGGCTTTAGTTGAACTTTTCTGACATTCTTCATATAGGTCAGTGCTACTCTTATATTTCATTCTTTGTTATATGATTCTTCTTCCATCTTTTATATGGTTGTTTTGAAGGCTGAACCCCTCAGAAAATTTCCCCTGTGACCACATTATTTTTTCTGGAAGTCGCCTCTTTTGTCTCCTCTCTGTAGCTATTGGCAAGTATGTGTATGTATATGTTTGTGAGTGTTCCTGTACTGAAATGTCATGGTTTAGAGGCTTGTGCCTTTTGGAGTTAGGTAGGTTCCCATTTAGAACTTCTGAGCCTAACATCATGCTTAGTTAACTTTTAATTTTAATAAACACTTTTATTAAGACCCTGTCTTAGTTCGTGTGCACTGCTATAACAAAATACCTTAGACTGGGTAATTTAAAGATAATAGAAATTTGTTTCTCACAGTTCTCAAGTCTAAGAAGTTCAAGATAAAGGCATGAGCAGATTCAGTGTCTGGTGAGGGTTCTTCTCGGCTTCCAAGATGGTGCCTTGTTTCTTTGTCCTTATATGTAGAAGGTGGAAGGGCAAAGGGGCCTAGCCAGATCCCTTTAACCCTTTTATAAGGCACGAATTCCATCCATAAGAGTAGAGTCCTTGTGGCCCAACCATCTCCTAAAGTCCCCACCTCTTAGTATTGTTGCACTGAGGATTAAGTTTCAACATGACTTTTGGAAGGGACATAAACTTTCAAACCATAGTTTATCCTAAATTTGTGTCTTGACTCAGCTTTTTTCTTCTTTCACAAACTCCAAGATGACAGAATTTCTTTCCACCAAGATTTCTGTCACACCAGCATCACCTTCCAGTGACTTCTTCTTGTTAGAATTATGATAGAGGAGCTGTTAATCTTCTTTTATAGCATTGCAATTGAGAGCATGGGAAAATCTGGGTTCAAGTCCAACTCTACCACTTATTCTCTGGGTTGACTATAGGCAAGTTGTTACGAAGACTGAAATAGTGCACACCAAGTGCGTTAGGGCAGTTTTTGGTATAGTTTTAGTCCTCAGTAATTGCTATTGGTTACCATAATCATTATCAGCATCAATATCATGATTCTGAGAGAAGAAATCATTGTCAAGGTAAGTCAAGAATGAACAGGGTCTCTAAACAAGTATCTGGACTGTCAATGTTCCCCTAACTATAATATTGTAACTCTGTAAAAATATTTCTAATGTGTATTCAGGAAATATGCTTCACACCTTCTGTTCCTGAGAGCTTCAATGTCTTCTTATACAGCAGTTTAACTGTCTTCAACTTCTGGCCCCAAACTTATATATTCAAACAATCATCAAGATGTTCAACAGAATAAAGAGCCTTACCAATATCAAACAAGTACCCTTTAAAAGTACTCTGTAAGAGTACCCTGTAATTTAGAAGTCAGGTAGACAATTACATGACCACATAAAATCCCGTTATTGTTAGGAATGATTACTACTCCTTCAAATATATACAAAATCACTTTTAAGTTGGTTAGACTTTTGAATAAGGAGAAGGGAATGGCTCAACTAGTCTTTTTAGAATAAATAATTATCCCATGCTGATAGAATGGTATCGAATAATCTGAGAGTGATTGTGGGAGTTTGGACTTCAATTTGAAATATATAATGAGTTGTTCATATTGAAAAACTGACCAGAATGAAAGAATGTTGAAGTTATTAGCTAATTCTCTTCTGATAGAAGTTGAGCTAAAAATAAACTTCCTGCTTACTTCCGCTCCTTTCATGTGAAGTCAAGACAATGCATGTCAAAGATATCTGTGCTTTATTTATTCATTCAGCAGTTATTTACTGAGTATTTACTGTATATCAGGTACTATTCTAGGCATTAGAATTGCAGAGGTAAATGCAAGGTGCCTGTCTTCATGGAGTGTATGCTCTAAAGGAGGGGATTAGATTTAAATGAGAGAATAATTCAGAAAGATAATTTCAGATAGTGCTAAGGACTGTGAAGAAAAGAGAACAGGATAATGGAATGGGTAGTGCAAAGAGGGAAGAAATGAGATACTTAGAGACAGGAATGATGCTAAGTTTCAGATCTGGGAGAGTTCTCTGAGGGGAAACTGGGTTTTATATTTTATCCAATATGGACTGAGAAGCCATTTAGTGGTTGCAAGCAAGAGAGTAACATGTTCTGGATTTCATCTCACAGCAATTCCGTTGTTTTCTTAGGATAGTGCATTGGAAAGAAATCAGACTGGATGTGAGGACACCAGTTAAGAGCCTGGTCGAGGAGAAAGAGGGTGGTGGATTGGACAACAGTTGGAGAAGTGGGGATGGAGAAGAGTGACTAGAGTCAAGATGTGTTTTGGGTTCTGATGTGACAGGAACTCCCAATAGACACAGCTGTGTGGGGTGGTAAGGTAGAGGGATGTTTCTGACCTGCCTATTGGGTGGAGGGTGGAACCGTTTGTTGAGATTAGAAAGGTAGTAGAGCTGGCTTTTTGGAGAGGGTAGATATAGAGAGGGAGGAATGAAAAATTAAAATTGGGGCTTGAAAAGCCTGTGAGGCATCCATGTGGAGTTATTAAATAGCCAGAGGGATAGTCAAAGAAAGAGGGAAATTGGGGAGCATTAGCATGTTCATAATAATAATACTATGGGAATAGGGGGGATCAGCAAGGAAGAGGGTAGAGAGAGAAGAAAAGAGGACCCAGGACAAAGCCCTGGAGAAATTAGTTTAATTAGTGGGTAGAGGTTGAAGATCGAAAAGGAACAACAGAGGAGTTGGGAAAACCAGCCAGATAGTTTATTGCTAAATCCAAAAGAAGAGCTTTCAGAAGCTCTGAAAGTTGTCCACCATGTGAAGTTCTACTGGGAGATTAAGAAGCGGAAGGCAGGAAAGGCCCATCATAGTGGCCAGATGGAAGTCATTGTGCTTTAAGCAAAAGTGTTTTGAGTGGAGTATAGGTGGGTGGAGAAAAGATTACAGGGAGTGAGAGAGTGAATGGGACGTGAGGAAGCAGATGGAGATGGTGAGTGCACATAGTTCTTCTAAGAAGCTATGAAGGGGCGGAAGCTTGGGGGGGGATATGAGTCGTCGCAGAAATATTAGACATTTCTGAGATGGCATCTGAAAGAAAAGTTTACCTAAGAGAGGACTGGGTGGTATATAGTAATTACTCTGGGGTTTAAAGGGTAGAAATGGCTTGAGGTCAAGGTCTGTGACCTCTTTTTAGCTTAGGACAATCTCTTTTCCTCCTTTGTTTCTCTCAAGAGGACATTGTTTGAGCATCCATCTATGACTGAAACTAGCCTGTCCTTGTACATTTTATTAACCTGAGCCAATAAATTTGCTTATATTTTTATGGCTTAAGATGTTTCCCATAGAGCCTTTTTATTGTCTATATGGTACATATGTCTATATCTATATGATACATATATACATAATCATATAAATATGTTGTCTACATGGAGTTTCTTAGAATTAAGAAAAAGCACAGTTACTCTATAGTTTAATAGCCACCTAAGGAAAGGGGAAATAAATGAAAAAAAGGTAATTTATTTTATTATAGTGTTGTTTTTTAGATAGCATATATAGCATTTCCTTTACCAGTTCAATGTAAGTTAATAAACATTTAGAACTTGAAATCAGAGGTCATCTGGTTTAGCTTCATTGAGTAGAGAAAATGGATGCCTAAAGGGAGTGAATGACCCATAGAAAGAAAGGACCTAGGACCTGGCTTTCAACTTAGGATCCAGGGCTTTGGAGTCACACAGACCTGAGTTTGAGTTCTGCCTCTGCCACTCATACCCATGAAACTCTGGGCAAATTATTTAGCTGCTCTGTTTCTATTTTCTAATCTGTAAAATGAAATTATAAGATATTGATTTTATAGTTATGAGGCATAGATGAGATTGCAAATTAATTAGCAGGGTGTCTAGCACGTAGAAATTTCTTGATTAGTGTTAAATCTATAGTGTCCTGAGATCTTGAATGAATTAGTAGTAAGCGGAAAAAAATGAAGATCATTCTAGTATATAAAAACCATACCTTCTTCTCTTGTCTTCTTACTGTTAGTTTTTGGGTAAACCAGTTATTCTGTTTTGCAATTGAAATTATTTGGATAATTATTGATTCACATGAAGTTATAAGAAATAATGTAGAAAGAACTTGTGTACAGTTTCCCCCAATGGTAACATTTTGAAAAACTGAATAAAATATCACTCAATAATTTGATGTTATGAACAAAAAATATTTTTACTGGCTAATATCTATTAAAAAATCAGAAAATTCAATTTTATATAACTTGGGACTAAAGCAGTATCCTGAATTTGTGTGTCTGATGGAACTATTAGACAAATGGATGTAGTGCAGCAGACTTCTGACTTTGTTCTGACTTGCTGACCTTGATCAAGGCACTTAACTTTTATGTTCTAGAGCTAATTTTAAATTGGGACAAAAGTACCCATCTCTGCTTAATTCATGGGAATGTTCCAGATTAATTAGATACTGTGCATATCTAACCCCTGCCTATCTCTCCTACCACCTTTCTTTATATACTACCTATGTTTTCCTCTTCTTTCTTTGCCAAGTCATAATAATTTTCTTAGTTTTTAAAGCACATCACGTTCTATCTCATTTTTGTACCTTTTTTTTTTTTTTTGAGATGGAGTCTTGCTCTGTTGCCAGGCTGGAGTGCAGTGGTACAATCTTGGCTCACTGCAACATCCACCTCTGGTTCAAATGATTCCCGTGCCTCAGCCTCCCAAGTAGCTGGGACTACAGGCACATGCCACCATGCCCAGATAATTGTTTTGTATTTTAGTAGAGATGCGGTTTCACCATGTTGGCCAGGATGGTCTCGATCTCCTGACCCTGTGATCCGCCTGCCTCAGCCTCCCAAAGTGCTGGGATTACAGGTGTGAGCCACCACGCCCGGCCCATTTCTGTACATTTTCTAATGCTGTTCTCCTATGTATATCTTATTCCCTTCCTACCCTGCCTCTTAATCTATACATACACTATCCTTCCTCCTTCTCTTATTTCTATCCCCACTCTGTCTCTCCCTAACTTCTGCTTAATGTTTGAAATCACAACTTTTGCAAAATCTTTAGGGGAAGCTCTGTGTAACCCCCAGACCAGATTAGGTCCCCACACTGTGTGTTACCTTAGCATCCTGTGCCTCCATTCACAGCACTTTATCCTACATCCTTATTGTGCTTTGTCTAATATTTGTTTTTACCAGTATGTGAAGTGAGAACAGGGAGAGGATTGCTTTATTCACCCCTTCATTGTACTTATCACAGTGTCTGCCACAGAGTGGATGCCCGATAAATACCCATTGAATGAGTGAATGAATACATTTAATAAACATACACTAGCTTTTTTGGGAGGAAACACTGTGCAGATCAGGTGGAATTGTGGGTGGTATTTCTATTTAGTATGTGACTCATCTACGTTGAAGGCTGTTAAATGTTTAAAAATATATCTTCATATGGTAGTTTGGTTTTCCTTCTTTCCTTTCTTTTGTTTTCATGTCAGAATTACTGTGTAATTATTCTTGCAAAACACCTCAGATGGTGGCCAAGATGAATTTTTAAAGGGAAGACAAGCCCAAAATAGAGATGAATGTTTACTGTGGTGCATTAAAGCACTAAAGAGTTGTGAATGTGAAGCTCTCGCCAGTCTTCAGTAAGCATCATGTTATCTTGCTACAGGAGCAAGTTGCCACTTCTTATTTTGCCTCAGGTGGTGAAAAACTTCCCATTTTAGGCCAGTTGAGGTTGTATGTGCTGTATGCATATGAATGCCAAACATGAAGCTTCAACTCCAAAGATGTGGCTGAGATAAAAGTAAATTGTACTCTCTGCTTTGGTGTCTTATACTGACTTAAAAAAATCAAATAAGAAGAAATTTTTTTACCTATGTCAACTGAGATTTCATTTGTTTTTTTCTTTTTCCTCCCATAGAATAGGACTTATAAATGTTCCCCTTTGGAGTCTAGCCTTGATTTATCCCATTGTTTCTGGTTTTTGCTTTTTCTGTCTCTGGTGTTGGAACAGCCCAGTGAAACCAACTCCCTTCTATACTCAGCAATTCCATTGAGAGGGAGGAGCAGAGACTGCTTTCCTTGTTTCACTTCCAGTCACTAGGAAGGTATTTTGACCCTTGAGGAGTCTATATCAGAGATCCTAGATACCTAGATCTTATAGTTGGTTTATTATCATAATCATCAGGCAAACTTTTAAAAAGTGCAGATTTGGGGACCTATGCCCTAAAATTCTTATTCAGTACATTCAGGGTAAAATCAAGCTCTTTTTGGTGATACTGATATATAACCAAGTTTGGAAACTACTATTTGGGAATCCCAAATGCTTGAAAACCTTCGTGACTCTTTGGTGTCTTTGGGCTAAAATCCCAAACTTTAGGCATGGTCCTTTGTGGTCTCACGTCTCCTGGTCCGTTGCTCCAGCTTTTTTTCTGCACATGACCCCTTCACACTCTTCTACTGAGCCAAGCTAACTACTTGTAGTTTACTGATTATACAATGGATTTTCTTAACTTTTGGATGTGGTGGAACATGTCTTGCCCCGTTCATATCCTGGGTAATTCTTACTTGTCCTTTGGACTTCTCTCACGTCCTCTGATTGAGTTGGGCTTGTCTGGGCTCTCCTGGTGCCTTATCTCTTCCCTTTCCTTTCCTACTTATCACACTGTATTAATTTGTCTTGCACATAGTGGGGATGAATAAATAGTTATGCATGGAATATGTTGCTTGCTTAATTTTCTGTCTTTCCTACTGTATTATGAGCTCCTTTAAATAAGACCTGCATCTTTTCCACTTTGTAGGCCTAGTGCACATGTTGGCATGTGGAGAGCACTCAGCAAATCATAGTGAAACATGTAAATTAATACCTGATACTGAAAACAAGGAATCCTGTCCATTGGGTAAAAGATCCTGCAGTAGTTATTGTTCTGAGCTGGAAAACATTTGCCTATTACAATAGGCATGCATTTTACTAGAATAAAAAAGAACTTGAACCATAAACAGTCATTGATATTGGGAGTATTAATAGAAAGACACAGAAGCATACCATTAAATTGTTCTGTATGTATTTTAAAGTGTTTTATTTTATTTTGATATAGGTAATATCATCATATGTTACAAATCCTAAAGGTACAATAGTATGCAGGGAAGAAAGAGTCTCCTTCCTGCCCTATTTCTCAGCCACCAATTTCTCCAACCCAGAGGCAGTCAATGTTTTAGTTTTATACCTTTCACAAGACAAATGGTAACATAGGCTGTATGCTGTCTGTTTGCTTTTTACTTACTGGTTTGTCTTATTGGCAAATATCTTATCTAATGAGTGAGTACACAAGGAGATTCTTTTTATCTTTTATAGTTTCAATCTATTCCACTCTATGGATATATTGCAATTAATTTTACTGGTCTATTATTGATGGATTTTTAGGTGACCATTTTAAATTCTATATCTGTGAATTCATTTTTTCATTCATGTCATTTCGCTCATGCACATGTATATGTAGGAAAATTTTCAGAGCTGTATCTGCTAGGTCATTGAATGTGTGCTTTGTAATATTACCAAACTGCCAAAATGGCGATGATATCAATTGTTCTGTTAATTGTCACCACCAACCTCAAATACCTGGGACCTTGTGGGCTCGAGCCATCAAGCAGATGGTCTTTTACACTCTGCAATATGTTCTGTAATATTTACATTTTGTTGAAATGAGTTGAAGGTATTTGAGGGTACCTGGAACTCTGAAGCTACCTCAGCTACCTGAAGTCACCATTGAGGCTGAGTTTTTGGAATGTTACTGTTTATCTATTAATCATTTATTTAGGGGTCGTTAATTAATAATTAAATAAAATGATGAAACAGAAACATTTTCTCATTGGGGTTTTATCAGCATTTCCACCACTGATCCTTCGAAAGGGGACTTATATATGATTAAAGTTGGGAATTTGGAAATCATAGGAAGTAACAGCAAAGTTGACAGTTGACTGAAATAATTAAAAGAAGGCCTAGGAAGACATGGTTCTTCCTTCAACACTTACCAGTCATGACTAATGAGAATCATTTCTCCTCCTATCCTTTCCATTTTCATGAAGGATCATGACAACAGGCTGAACTTTCTGATGGAATTTCACGTGGTGCTGGAGCCAGGTTCACCATCATTTTCTTTATTTTGGTTTGCATTTTTGTCCTGAGGCTATAAATTTTTTTCTTAGGTAACTTTTCTGGCATAAGAAAATGATATTGTCTGTTGTTTCTCAGGCATACATTTTACCTGAAATACTTAATAGAATGATTCATATTCATTGTAACTTATAATGAGACTGGCAGAACCTAGGATCATGAATACCACATTTTAAATGTGATTTTATTTTAAGTAAGATTCATGATTTTCTGGGATTTTAAAAATTGTTAATAAAAATTTAGGAAATTCAGAAATATATCTTGAAAAGGAAAGAAAATGGCTTCTAAATTTATCATATGAATGCAGAAATTGTTGATATTTGGTATGTTTTCTTTGATCTTGATTATATAGATTTCTTCACATACTTAAAAGCTTATACTGAGTAATCTATGTGGCATCCTGCAATTTCAACCATATTAATATCATATATTTTTTCAGGTTGTTAAAATTATTTTACATTATTTTAATGAGATACTAATATTCTATATTATGCATACAACCTAACCTATTTAACCATTCTCCTAATGTGGGAGATTCGTGTTTCTATTTTCAGCTCTTATCAAATATACTGCAGCTAATAACTTTATCTGCGAATGTTAGTCTATGTTTATGACTGTCTTGCTATGTATATTGCAAGTGGAAATACGAGATCAAATTGTATTAATATTTTTTAAACTTTTGATACAAAAATGCCAAAGTGCTTCCACAGCAAGACTCTGCTAATTTATACCTCCATCATCAATTTATGAAACTGTCCATATCAGTATATTCTTTTAACATTATCATTTTTAAAAAACATGCACAATTATATCCTCTTGTTTACATTTTAAATATTATTATTAGTGAAGTAGAGTATTTTAAAAGTTTGTTACCCATGTTTTCTTTCACTTTTTGTTAAACATCTGTCCCTCCCTATCCTTTCGTATTTCTGTCCTTAGGAGACTTGCTGCTTTTTCTCAAAGATGTGAATGTTCTTTTTATATGAACTATATTTCAGTGGTCACGGATGTTTTCTCCAGGAATTCCAGCTTTTTTACCTTTTAATTTTCTCAAACTTAGTATATTCAAGAATGTTTTATATGAAATCTAATCTTTTACTTTGTGAATTCTTTCTTTGCTTTTGTGTTGGGAAATCCTTTCTATATCCATATTTTCTCTTATTTTAAAAATAATTTCATTAAAGGATAAATTCTTAAAGGAGTAATTCTATAATGTGTCAGGTGGTGGCAAATTGCAGAGAAGCAAAGTGAATCAAGTAGAAGGGGTATGTGAAGTGTGGTTGTGAAGGAAGGCCTCACTTACCACATGCACCTCAGCAGAGACCAGTAGGGGTAGGGGAGTTTGTGAAGCCAATGTACCTGATGCTCCAAGTGGAGGGATCAGCAAAGACAAAGGTCCTTCATGGGAGCACACTCAGCTCAACAGCTATCAGGAAGGCTTGTATGACAGGAGCAGAATGACTGCCTGGGAGAGAGCAGGTGGAAATGAGGCCTGAATTTCAGAATAGGCTGGGGACAGGAGCATTCTAGCCTCTCATAAACCATTTTGGGTAGTTGGGTTTTTACTCTTAATGACACAGGAGTCATTGCAAAGACTTACATGTGGGACTGACCTGACATGACTTATTTTTTTTATTTTATTTTTTGAGACAGAGTCTTGTTCTGTTGCCAGGCGCCAGGCTGGAGTGCAGTGGTATGATCTCAGCTCACTGCAACCTCCACCTCCCGGGTTCAAGTGATTCTCCTGCCTCAGCCTCCTCAGTAACTGGGACTCCAGGTGCACGCCACCAAACCCAGCTAATTTTTGTATTTTTAGTTGAGACAGGATTTCACCATGTTGGCCAGGATGGTCTCGATCTCTTGACCTCATGATCTGCCTACCTCGGTCCCCCAAAGTGCTGTGTGAGCCACCATGCCCGGCCATAACTTACTTTTAAAGAGGATTAGGTCAGCTGCTTGAGAAAGCATAGATATCTAAAAGAAAATGTACAGGCAGAGGAAAACCCATCACAGGGACCCATGGATGGGAGCACTCTGGCATGTGGGAGAACCAGTGACAAGCTGAAAGAGGAAGGAGAGGAAGACGGAGATGAGGTCAGAAAATGTGGGAAGTGGGTGGTAGAAGTTTTGGGGAAATAATATTCTGTCAATTTCTTATCTTCTTACTGGTTATCTAGTTCTTTTGCTTCTTGAGTTAATTTGCTCTTTTATAGTGTATCAGAAAGTTATCTATTTACATATCCATTCTTTTCAGTATTCAACTATTATTTTCTCTTAGAACCTTTTATCAATCTGTATGTATCATGTATACCCTTCTTCCTTTTGAAATTTGTGCTTTCTTGATTATAAACTTGCTCAAATCTATGCCTAATCTATTAAAAACATATTTCAAATAAATAAGAAAGAGATGGGTGTAGCAGTTTAGTTGCATTCAGATGTATGTTACAAACCCTACTGCAAAGGTTGAATCCAGTGGGGCTTTATTTTTCTCACATCACAGGAAACCTGGAGGAAGGCAATTAAGGACTAGTTCATCAGCTCAAGGAAGGCCTCCAGGATACAGGCTTCTTCTACTATCCTAAACATGTATGTGGCTATCATCCTCATGTTGACAAGACTGATGCCTTCCTTCAGACATCACATTCTGCATCCCAAGCAGGAGGAAGGAGGAAAAGGTCAGAAGACAGCTGAAACTGTCTTTTCACTAGGAAACAAAGCATTTTCCTGGAACCTCAGTAGTAGGCTTCTGATTACTTCATGGTCAGAACTGGGTCACACCACTGCTCCTAGTGGGCACGTTGCTGCCTTGAACACCAGCTATACCTTCTTACTAACAAAGAAGGGACTAACAGTGTTTGGGACAATGGATAGCCTGTAGAAAAATAGGTATGGATGAGCTCAAAAGAAAAATATGCAAATATACATGTTCTAGTCAATATACGTAAAAATTACAAAATCTGTAACATTCCAAAATGCAAACTAAAACAATCAGTTACCACTTTTGTCCATCATGTTGGCAATTTAAATAAAAATGATAACACTTAAATTTAGCAAGCATAGGTAAAATGGCATTGTTTTATGCTGCCAGAGGTATAACCTTCCTGGGAACAATTTAATCATTCATGTGGTGTAAGTGTGTCTTATTGAGGGTTAGCTTTGCATTTCCCTGATCACTAATGAAGTTGAGGACCTTTACACAACTTTTGTAAACATTCAGATTTCCTCTTTGGTGAGTTGCCTGTTCAAGTCTCTTGACCATTTTTCTACTTAATTATAGTTCTTTTTAATTATAAATGCGAAGAAGTTGTTTATATTTTCTAGATACAAGCCATTTGTCTGGGATGTGTGGCAACCATCTTCTAATAAGTAGCTTGCCTTTTCAAAGCTCTCTTAATAATTTCTTTTATGAACAGAAGTTTTAAATTTTAATGTTATATATTTATCATTTTTTTATTGTTAGCATGTTGTATGTCCTGTTTAAGAAATGTTTCCTTACTCCAACTTCATGAAGATATTTTCCAGTATAGTGTTCTAGAGATTTGTTTTTACTTTCATATTTATTAAAAAACTGCCCTCTACAATTACTTAGTAATATTACCTTTGCTCTCGTTTGAATGTTTTCATATGCATCGGTTTCTTTTTGAGCTTTTGCTTCTGTTCTGTTGGTCTATTTGTCAATCACTGCTCCAGTACCACTCTCTCTTAGTTACCATAGTTTTAAAATAACTTTTGATATCCAAGATTTAGCAGGTTCTTCCCCATTTCTTCCTGTTAGTTTAGAACCTATAAAGTCTTTCATTTACCTTTACTTTAGAAATTACAGCATACTTCCTTGACCTATTAACTTCTAATATGGACTGAAGTATGCATGTGTTTTATATGTATATTTATCAAAGGCTAAAAATAGTATCTCTGTCCTCTTTCCAAATAATGCAAGGATCTGAATGCCATTTCACTACAATCTTCCCATTCTTATATATAATATTACATTAGTTCAGTATTTTACTTACACCTGCTTTCTGATAATCCCCAAATAAACCATTGTTACTATTTTGTTGTTATTTTTCATAGCCAGTCAGTAATTCTAAGTAGACTTACCAACATGACGACCAGTTTATTTATGTATTACTGTTTTTGCATTTCCATGTTTCTTCTGGATTCTGTCTGGCTTCTAAGAAGGAGCATCTTTTATGGACAGTTCTGTGAGTGATATAATCTCTCTGTCTTACTTTCTGGAAAATATCTTTGTTTTGCTTCATTAATGAGTATAGTGTTGCTGAGTATAGAATTCTAAAGTGATAGTTATTTTTTTCTCAGTTCCTAGAAGATAATCTTCTTGGATGTCTTTAGGAGATATTTTTTTCATTGCTTTCTGTCATCTTTTGTAGCTGATGAGAGAAGTCTGTGAACATAATTATGGTTTCCCTGTTGGTAATTGTTTACTCTGTTTGCTTTAGCTGTTTCCTCTTTTCTTTGAAAGAGTGAAGTTTTACTTGTGTTAGCTGTGGTAGGTTTAGAAATACTGGAGACCTGTGTTTTCCTTCTATTATGGAAAGTTTTCAGTCATTACCTTGAATATTCTCTCCCTCATTCTCTTCTCTTTTATTTTAGAATTTATACACAAGGTTGAGTATTCTATGCCTCATGTTTCTTAATGAATCTTTCATATTTTTTATTTATTCATTTCTCTGTGCTACATTCTGCATGATTTTCCCAGGTGTATCACCTCCCTTATTGCCTCTCTCTTTAGTTGGTTCCTTTTTTGTCCCTTTTCAAAGCAACCTTTTATTTCCATAGAGTATATTCTAGTCCTTTCTACTCATTCACCATATTTATCTAATAGTCTATTTTAGATTTTTCTTTCTTCAGTTGTGGGGGTACAAATTATTGTCTATTTTTATCTGCTTAGTCTTCCTCATCATGTTCTGTTTCCTTTTGTGTTTCACAGCTTTTGTGAGTTCCTCCTCTGCAGGAGTTTTGATAGTTATTGTTTGCATGTACATTTTTGAGGAGAGGATTCCATGTGTCCTGGCTTCTCATGGACTGGGTGGCATTTTGAGTTCTGTGGTTTCATGTAGGGAGACTGAATGCTAGCTTTCACCTCATGTGGTCCCAACTTCATTTCTTTTCTCTCTTCATATGCTTTAT
Source organism: Cacajao melanocephalus (assembly GCA_963573385.1). Lineage (NCBI taxonomy): Eukaryota > Metazoa > Chordata > Mammalia > Primates > Pitheciidae > Cacajao > Cacajao melanocephalus. The sequence goes on from CAUYLG010052977.1 coordinate 76,951, forward strand.
GGCCCAAACCCCTACGTTCTTAAGCTTAAATCTAAAGTCCATTTGGACTCTTGAGTGTATCGATTCCTACCTCTTGTTCAGGAATCAAGTGCCTTCTTTGTTTCTATAGCTGGGATATTCCATTTCTTAGTTTCAAGCTTGGCTTTGTAATGTTTTCTTTGTTGTATTTGTGTGAGTCAATTAAATGTGTTAGTAATGTCGTTTTGGTTCATCATGTCCTTTTTTCTCCCCTTTATATCGGTTTTAGTGTCAATATCTTCTACTTTCTGCTCTTAGCTTTTATTATTAGTTACTAAAACAACTTTATGCTAACATTGGAGAAGGTTTATAAAAAATAGAAAAATTTCCCCATAATCCCATATTGAGGCAAAATGATCTATTTTATTCTCTAGATATTCTTCAAATCTTTATTCATAGGGTGCTGTTGTTACAATCATGCTATATATTTAATTTTGTGTTATAACTCTCTTCTGGTTTACATTTTGCCCATATTTCTTTGTAATCTTCAAATTACCATTTTAATGGCTCTATGATAGCCTCTTAAATTGGTGTATTCGATCATGCTTGCAGAGTTTGTTTTCTGTGTTTCATTGTTTATATAAATTTCCCCAGAATATTTTTGCATTTATAGTGTTTGCATTATTTTCTGTGGCTAAAATCTCAGGAGGGAGGACGTTAAATTAAAAATTCTTAACCAGGCATTGTCAATTTGACCTTTGAATGGCTTTTCTCATTTTACAGTGACATTAGGAATAAATTCATATATCGATGTAAATGTAATACCTACTGTGTGGGAAACTGTGCATTTTGAGTGACATAGTGACAAATAGGACCTGCTTCAAGTTTCAAGGAATTTACAGTGAAATCAAGGATATAGATATACTATCAACTTTTATAATATTAGGGTAAATTAAACAAGTGGTGCAGTCAAAATCTAATCAAAGAAGGAATTTTATAGAAGAGTTTGTATTTCAGCTAGGGATAGAGGAAGGGGTGGAATTTCCCTGTGCAAAGAGAGGCTGGATAATATTCCAGGATGAGAGAACTTAGTGGACAAATAGCCAGAGGTATGAAAAAGTCGACAGTGCATTTGGAAAATATTGAAGTTGATGGTGTGGCTGGAACAATGGGCGAGAGAAAGGAGCAAGTGGGAAATGAAGGAAGGCTTCAGCTTGTAGACTTGAAGTACATTGCTGAAAGATTTTGGATATAATCAGCCAGAATTTTTATTTCTGCCACTAATTGCAAATGCTGCTTTAAGAAAAGTGTGCACTGTAGAATCATTTGTGGTTGGCAGAACCCGCCAGTCTCCTATTTTATAAATGAAAATAATTTCTATGAAAATTAAGAAGCTTTTTCAAGTTTACTAGGAGTGTATCTGAAGGCAAACTTGCTCCCTCTTCCAAGAAAAACTTGTTTACCATCTGTTTGTAACTCACTACTAAGTGCCTGGAGGATAGAAAGTAAATACGGCATAGGGCCAACTTCTGTAGCCAGCTAGGGGCAAAACAAATCAATAATTGTAAAATGGCAGGATAAGACATAATAGAAATGGGTAAAGGGTATTCTGAGAACACAGAAGAGGGGAAGCTATTTCAGCTTGGCAAGAAGGATGAAGAGTGGAAGATGGTGGCTCTGTTAAAACATAAAGGATGGATAGGAAGAAGCTTGCCAGGTATACTCAGGCCATGGTGAAGGAAGGGAGTTTCAGCCTGAGCAAAGGCATGGGATAGGGAAGAGTACGGTGGATGTAGGAACCAGAGCAGCTTTGCGTTGTGGGAGAATCACATCTGAGGCAGAGAGTGGCAGGATATAAAGCCAGGCTAGGTGGTGTTTGCTATGGTAAGTAGTACGAGCTTGACTTTTTAGGCAGCCGAGGATCTTAAAATATTTAAGAGGGAAACTTGGCAGAACTTTCTGATTGACTGGGTGTGGGAGCAAGGATGGGAGGGAGAGAAGAGCAAAATATGATTCTCCGGTGGACTTCTTTCTTCTCTGGTTAGTTGAGTTCATCAAGATTTAAGATGATAGTGGTTTCGTTTCAGTAGAAGCAGTGCCGCGTGGTGTCCTGTGGCAGTGGAGAAACCGTCATGGGACATATGGAGAGTCCAGTGTTCCTGAAACACCTGAGAGGACATCCAGGGACATTTGTCGGTCACTGTCAGAGGCCATGCACATTGTCCAGTTTTCAGTGGTTCCTCTTCATTGCTAAGAAGCTTGAAGATATACAGAATGCATTTAATAGTTTTCAGAAAAGCTTTTTAAGTGGACAATCTCAAATAGACAACAGAAAAGCTGAATCAGAATTTTTTTGGATGGCATACCTTATTAGTACAGAATAATTACAATATTAGGTGATAAGAAATGCAAACTAATATTTATGGAGTACTAATCCTTACTCAAGGAAACAAAGGCACAGAGAACATAATTACTTGCACAAGGTCACTAACTCCAATGCAAACCCTGAGGCATGCCAACTCCAGAGCCCACACTTATAAACTCCAGGCCATATTTCCTCCCTGTGAACTGATATGCAGACAAGTGTGGTGCCACTTTGAGATTTTCTGGGTTCAGCTGTCAAACAATGACATCATTAAGTCATCCATGTAAAATAAGAGATTGAGTCCTCTATATCTGTTGTGTTTGAGGAGTGGCAGGGTGTGGGATAAAAGAAAGCAATTGGATTATTTCTGAAGCCCTATGAATTTGTAATAGAACTACAGCCTCCTCACACCAAAATTATAAAATAACCTACATCACTGTTTTTCTTCTGAAAGAATTTTCTTACTAAACACGTTAATGTGAGAAGACAAAACCAAACCACTAAAGATAATATTTGAATATTGATAATATTCAAACCTCATTTGAAATCAAACCATTAGAACCAGAAAAGAAAAGGAAATGTGACCATTTAATTCCCCAGCAAAGATACATATATGAAAACATAATTTCTATCACTGGTGATAGGAGAATTTGCTATTGAGGATTTCATGAGTTGAGAAGAGTAATTTTTCAAATGAAGGTGATAAAATCCTGTATAAATAATACAGTCATGTATTGCTTAATGATGGCGATACAGTCTGGGAAATGCACTGTTAGCTGATTTCATCACTGTGGGAACATGAAAGACTGCATTTACACAAGCCTGGATGGTATAGCCTACTACATACCTAGGGCACATGGTATGGCCTGTTTGCTCCTAGGCTACCAAACTATACATGTTACTGTATTGAATGCTGTAAAAAACTTTAACACAGTGGTAAGTATTCGTGTGTCTAAACATGGAAAATGTACAGTCAAAATATGGTATTATAATTTTATGGGGCCATCATCATATATGTGGTCCATTGTTTACGAAAATGTCATTATGAGGCTCATGACTGTATTTTATCCTTTCTAAAATAAAACTGAAGGCCTCATACCAAATAGAGAAGACTGACAATATCTATATGTATATGGGTGTGGATTGTGTAATTAACTTTTACTTAGTATCCTTTGCTTCTTAGAACCTTTAAGTTCCCTCAATTAAAAAAAAAAACCCTTCTTGATTTCTTCTGTTTGTTAAAGGTATTTTGCACGTAAAAGAGCTTTTGTTTTTATTTTCTTTGACCAGTTCTCCACTCAAAAATTTAATGTCTGTATGACTTAGAGTTCTTATAAGATTTAGCTTTCTGTCTTTCTACAGATATAAAGTGGCATTGTAGGATTTGGGGTCCATTTTCCCTCAGCTTCCTGTTTCTTGCCAGTAGCTTCATTGCAAAAACCACTCTACCATCTGCCCTGCTTCCTTTTCTATTTCCACCCCCAGTTCCCTCATTTTCTAATTACTCCCAACAGGAGTGACTCAAACATATATTGGAAGCAAGATTCCCACAGTTGCCAAATAGGAGCAGGGAAGTGCCACTTACTAGGTTTTCACAAAAGGAATCATTGTGTATCTGGATTTTCATCTGCCAGAGAAGAAAAGGAATGCTCAAGGAAAGTCAAGTCTTAGGGCAAAAAAAGTAGTAGCATAATAAACACATTAGAAAATGGCACTTTCACACTTCCATTTCTGTTACATCTTGTGGTAGTCTTTAGGGCTGTTCAGAAGTATATGGCTACCTTCCTTTTTGGGGCTATAGTACACTATAGTTCCATGCTAGTATAGTACAGTGCAGGCTCATCTGCATCCCAGTGAACTCGGATATAGCCATATGACTTGACTTGTTTTAGCCAATTAAATGTGAGTGGCAGTGACGGGTGTTACTCCTGAGAAGAAGCTTTAAAAGCCAATAGCTTTAAGAGCATACTTTGATGTCTAATTTTTGACAGTAGTTGCTCTATCAACTTGAGTCTTTAAGTGACAGTGTGAACAGAGCACCCTTCCTGCAGCAGCTGACTTGTAATGGACAGGTAACACAAGAAAGAAAGAAACCTTTGTTGTTTTAAGTCACTGTTAGAGTGGCAGAATCTACTCTATCCTAATACACTGAAACAGTTTTCGCATGTATAATCTCATGTAGTTAATAGATTCATATCTCATAATTCCTCCTATACATGGATCAAAGATAATTGGAAGACTTAAACATTAAAGTGTTTTTAAAGCATTCACTCTAAAAGAAATTTTGTCTGCATCCATATAGTAGCATCTGCATTCATATAGTAGTTTTGTCTTATATATCTACCACTGTTTCAGAGGCTCTGTGAGGGCAGACATAAGGTCTCATTCTTTTTTAATTCCGGCACTTGGCATAAGGTGTGGCATTTAGTGGGTACTTAATACTATTAGATTAGTGAAGAGGACTGAAAAACTGCCTGGCACATGATAGGTGCTAAATAAATTTTTGTACATACATGAATGTTTTTAAATTAATATTAATATTAATGTTGTTAATATTAATGTTAATATTAATATATGTACCAAGTATTTATTCAGCACCTATCATAAAATTAACTAATTTTGGAAATTAATTAATTACATCAATTAATGTTGGAAATGCATTTTGTACAATTATTTGTGATTATACAAAGTGCATTTCCAGCATTTCATCCCCTTGGTAGCTCTTGGGCTAATCAGGCACAAAGAAGCAGTTTAATGTGGACCTTCAAGTTGTATTTTTTCCTGCCAGCAGGGCCTTTAAAGCCTTACTTAAGGAAGTGCCATTATTACAACATTGGCAGGAGGGATGATACACTTGCACATAAACTGGTTTGAAGTTTGCTGCTGAGCTTGCATCGTGACCACCTTTCCACTGGGCATTATAATTAGGGGAAAGTTCTGATGCTAAAGCTTGGCCAGTGTGCAATTATTGATTCAAAGTTTATTATCTCACCAGGGATTGTGAAGAGTTTAAAATTGCCTAATACATGTTATTCTGAGGTATTGGGAAATCATCAGTGTGGCTGCTTTGTGTGCTCTCCTTGGTCCAGTGAAAGTTCCACCTTACTCCTTGGCCCCTGCCAGCTCCTATTTTCTTTCTTCCCAGAAAGGATTTCAGACATCTGGGAACATACATGTACACAAGGCTGTTGTCATCAGGTCCCTGCTTACCTGCTTCCTTCTTCCTAAATTAGATTCTCTGAATGGAGCTTACTTTCCTGTGTCTCTGTCATGTCTAAGCAGTTTCTCCATTGCCCAAAAGGCAATTCCCCAGATTCATTAATTCATTCTCAAATATTTCTTAAGAGCCTACTCTATACCAGGCATTGTGCAAAGCCTTGTGAGGACAGCTTTCCTGGAACTTATGTTTCTTTGGAAGACACAGATGATAAATAAAAAGTAAATACAGTCATGTATCACTTAACGATGAGAATAGTTTCTGAGAAATGTGTTAAGTGATTTTATTATCATATGAATATCACAGTGTGTACTTAAACCTAGATGGTATAGCCTCCTACACACCTTGGCTATGCGATATGGTCTATTGCTCCTAGGCTGCACACCTGTACAGCATGCTACTGTACTGAATAGTGTAGGCAGTTGTAACACAGTGATTAAGTATTTGTGTATCTAAACCTATCTAAACATAGAAAGGTACAGTAAAAATATAGTATAAAAGATGGTACACTTGTATAGGACACTTACCATGAGTGAAGCTTGCAGTACTGGAAATTGCTCTGAATGAGTGAGTGATAAATGAATATGAAGGCCTAGGACATTATCATATACTACTGTAGACTTTATAAACACTCTACACTTAGGCTACACTAAGGTTATTTACAATTTTTCTTTCTTCAGTATTAAATTAACCTTAGCTTACTCTTTTGGCTGTATAAACTTAATTAAAAATTTATTTTTAACTCTTTTGTAATAACATTTCACTTAAACATGCATTGTACAGGTATACAAAAATATTTTCTTTCTTTACATTATTATTCTATAAGGTTTTTTTCTATTTTGAATTTTTATTTTTTAAACTTTTTTGGTAAGAATGAAGACACTAACATACACATTAGCCTAGGCCTACCCAGGGTCAGAAACGTTAGTATCACTGTCTTCTATCTCCACATCTTGTCCCACTGGAAGTCTTCATGGGCAATAACATTCATGGAGCTGCCATTCATGATAAAAATGCCTTCTTCTGGAATACTTATTGAAGGACTTGCCTGAAGCTGCTTTCTAGTTAACTTTTAAATTTAATTTAATTTTAATTTTAAAATTTTTATTCTTTTAGAGACAGGGGCTCTCATTATGTTGCCCAAACTGGTCTCAAACACCCGGGCTCTAGCAATCCTCCCACCTCAGCCTCTGGAGTAGCTGGGACTACAGGTGTGTTCCACTGCACCCAGCTACATTTTTAAATAAATAGAAGGAGTGGACTCTAAAATAACAATAAAAAGTATACTACAGTAAATACATAAACCAGTAACATAGTTTATTATTATTAGAGACAGATCTTGCTTTTTCACCCAGGCTGGAGTGCAGTGGCGCGATCTTGGCTCATGCAGTCTCCACCTGCTGGGTTCAAGCAATTTTCCTGCCTCAGCCTCCCGAGTAGTTGGGATTACAGGTGCATACCATTAGGCCCAGATAATTTTTGTATTTTTAGTAGTGAAAGGGTTTCACCATGTTGACCAGGCTGGTCTCGAACTCCTGACCTCAGATGATCTGCCCACTTTAGCTTCCCAAAGTCCTGGGATTACAGGCATGAGCCATTGCACCTGGCCTTTGTTATCATTATATGTAAGTATTATGTACTGGACATAATTGTATGTGCTATACTTTTATGCCGCTTGCAGCACAGTAGGTTTGTTTACATCAGTATCACTGCAAACATGTGAGTATTGCATTGCCCTATGGCATTATAATGGCTATGGCATCACTAGGCAATGGGAATTTTCCAGCTTTATTATAATCTCATGGGACCACCATCATATATGTTGTCCATCCTTGACTGAAACGTCATTATGCAGTGCATGACCGTATATGGTAAGTCAGGCACCTATAAGTGCTACAGTGAATAATAAAGAGGGAAAGGGGATTATATTTATGGAAGCAGGGTAGGACAGTGTTACAGTCATTTCAGGAAAAGAAAAGCCTAACTGATAAGGTGTTATGTAAACAGAACTGAAACCTTAAGTAAGTGAGGAAGAAAGTCATGAGCACATGGAGTGAAGAGGAGCTGGAAGGGTTCCCAACAGAGGGAATGCAGGAGCTGAGGCAGGAACATGTTTGGCGACTGTAAAGAAACAGGCCAGAGTAATTGGGGATCTGAGCAGGGTAGGCTGGAGTGGATTATACAGATCTTGTAGGGCTTTTAGTTCAGTGTCATTTACTCTTCAGCCTGAGTAAAGCAGAAAGCTGTTGTGAGTGTTGAGCAGAGGATGTCTTAAAAGGATCTGGCTGATGTGGTGAGAACAGACTGTAGGGTGACCAAAACAGAAAAAGGGTGGTCAGTTAGGCATCTGTTAGGTAATAATTCAGGGATGAAATGAAGGCACTGACTTTAAATACTCAGCTCAAGTGTTGACTCTAACTGGGAAGCCTCTCCTAACTCCCCTAAGCTGAGTTGGATCTACCTCTTTTGAGTTTCTCTAACAATCTTATTCTTGAAATGAAGGCTTTCAGCTGAGTTCAGTTATATCTGGACACTGACTATATAGTTGAGAATTAATTTACAATTAGAATGAAATGTATTTAAAGATAATTGGCTGGGCACGGTGGCTCACACCTGTAATTCTAGCACTTTGGGAGGCCGAGGTGGGTGAATCACGAGGTCAGGAGTTCGAGACCAGCCTGACCAACATGTTGAAACCCCCCATGCTACTAAAAATACAAAAATTAGCCTGGCATGGTGGTACACACCTGTAATCCCAGCTGCTCAGGAGACTGAGGCAGGAGAATCGCTTTAACCCAGGAGGTGGAGGTTGCAGTGAGCCAAGATTACACCATCGCATTCCAGCCTGGGTGACACAGTGAGACTCCATCTCAAAAATAAATAAATAAAAACAAATAAAAGGGCTAACTTAGTATATTATATATTATATATTCATTATGTAGAAATATACATGCGTTATATTGTTAAAACTTAACAATAATTGCAGCAATTACTTAAAACTTTGCCCAATAAAAAGATTTTTGGGGCAGGAGTATTTTGATAAGGTTTAAAATTGCCAGGGAATGGTAATAATAAAAAGCAAACTGACTCATGATGGGTTTTATTATTGTTTTCAAATTCTTTATAAAGTACCCTGTAATGCCTGTACCCACAGTGGACCGATCTCACTGTCCTGTCTTGGTATATCACTGATGGTAAGATCTTTTATTCAAAATGCCTTGAGCAGAAGAAAATTCCTTCAGGCAGTTTGATCCAGAGGGCTTGAACAGTGTCATCAGAGGTGCTCCAAATTATTCCAATCTGTTTTCCATCTGTTTCCCTCTGGTTGGCTTCCTGCTACAGGAGGCTGTCCAGTTTTAGTTGCAAGGTGACTGACAGTGACTCCAGCCATCTGAATGCCTTGCTCTAGGTCACTGCAGCAAAAGTCCCAAAATATGACTAACAATGTCATATGCCCATCCTTGAATCAATCACTGTGGCCACAGGAATGTAATACTCTGATTGGCCATTGAAAGTCAATATTCTTGTTCTGACAGGCCTGGGACACTTGCCCTGATTTGGAGCTGGGTATGCGGAGCTGAAGGGGGGTCCATTTTACATGAATTACATGGAAGTAGAGGAGGGAAGGCAGGCGACCGAGAAAAATTAGGATGCTGTTAGCAGAAAAAGAGAAGATAGATATGGAGTAGTCAAGCTATATTCATGTACTACAAGCAGTTATTTGTGATTCCTCTCCAGAATTCTGTCCTAAAAGGGTCCCCATTTGGTATATTAGGTACATAGATGTGAAGTTCTAACCCCTTCATTGATTGCCACTATAGCTTCCTCTTCCTTTACTCTTAGGATTCTCAGTAGGAATCCCCTCTTCAGCCTCTTACTCACACCCACACACAGGCACCTTTCATCATAAGCCCTGCCTTTGCCTCAAGGAGCTTTCATATTGTATGTGTGTGTGTGTTCAGTAAAACAAAAAGTAATTCCTTACAAAATCTGCATTTTTAAAATTATACTTTAATTTCTGGGATATATATGCAGAAGGTGCAGGTTTCTTACATAAGTATACATGTGCCATGGTGGTTTGCTGCACCCATCAACCCATCATCTACGTTAGGTATTTCTCCTAATGCTATTCCTCCCCTAGTCCCCAACCCCTGATGGACCCCTGTGTATGATGTTCCCCTCCCTGTGTCTATGTGTTCTCATTGTTCAACTCCCACTTGTGAGTGAGAATATGCGGTGTTTGGTTTTCTGTTTCTATGTTACTTTGCTGAAAATGATGGTGTCCAGCCTCATCCATGTCCGTGTATAGGACATGAACTCATCCTTTTTTATGGATGCATAGTATTCCGTGGTGTATATGTGCTACATTTTCTTTATCTAGTCTATCATTGATGGGCATTTGGGTTGGTTCCAAGTCTTTGCTATTGTGAATAGTGCTGCAGTAAAAACATACGTGTGTATGTGTCTTTATAGTAGAATGATTTATAATCCTTTGAGTATATACCCAGTAATGGGATTGCTGGATCAAATGATGTTTCTGGTTCTAGATCCTTGAGGAATTGCCACACTGTTTTCCACAATGGTTAAACTAATTTACATTCCCACCAACAGTATAAAAGCATTCTTATTTTTCTAAAAAGCAGTGGCAACAAAAGCCAAAATTGACAAATGGGATCTAGTTAAACTAAAGAGCTTCTGCAGAGCAAAAGAAACTATCATCAGAGTGAGCAGGCAACCTACAGAATGGGAGAAAATGTTTGCAATTTGTCCATCTGACAAAGGGCTAATATCCAGAATCTATAAGGAACTTAAACAAATTTACAAGAAAAAAACCCAAACAACCCTATCAAAAAGTGGGTGAAGGATATGAACAGACACTTCTCAAAAGAAGATATTTATGTGGCCCGCAAACATGTAAAAAAAGCTCATCATCACTGGTCATTAGGGAAATGCAAATCAGAGCCACAATGAGATACCATCTCTTGGCAATTAGAATGGCGATCATTAGGCTGGGTGTGGTGGCTCATGCCTGTAATCCTAGCACTTTGGGAGGCTGAGATGGGTGGATCATGAGATCAATAGATCAAGACCATCCTGGCCAACATGGTGAAACCCTGTCTCTACTAAAAATACAAAAATTAGCTGGACATGGTGGTGTGTGCCTGTAGTCCCAGCTACTCGGGAGGCTGAGGCAGGAGAATCGCTTGAACCCAGGAGGTGGAGGCGGGAGTGAGCCAAGATTGCACCACTGCACTCCAGCCTGGCAACACAGTGAGACTCCGTCTCAAAAAAAAAAAAAAAAAAAGGCGATCATTAAAAAGTCAGGAAACAAAATCTGCATTTTATTTTACCCTGTTGATGCTGTATAAATCTGGGTCTCAGCAGGAAACAGATGGAACACTCAAATTATGATACTTTAAGACAAGTGTAATAAACGGACTATTTGCAAAGGTGTGGGTAGGGTGTAAGAAAACCACAGGGACAGTACAGCACTGTGGGACTAGTAAATGAGGCTCTGTTTATCTTCCCCGGGCCGGAAAAAGGTTGGAGGAGGAAACAGCTATTGCAGAGCTGCCAGACTTGATGGGGGAGGGGGAACACAGGCAGCTGTGGATGATTTCACAGGAAAGCCATGGGGTAGTAATACCCTGACATCTCTCTTCTAAATTTAGCTTTCCTGTCTTCTACAGGTGGCTTTCATTGGCAGAGGCCACAGGGCAGGGAAATCCATTGATAGAGTTCATTCCAGTCAGCCTCTAGAATGGAGGGCATGGTTGGCAAGGGAGGAGAGAAGATACGGAGGGGAAACGGATTTATCCGGAAAAGTCCATCTCTTTGTCCTCTCAGTATATGTGCTTATCTTTAAGTGAAAAGTTCCTGTTTCTTTCACAGAGGACACATGAAGTCTCATCAGCTATAGCCCTTATGTTGGATAATTTTACTTCAGCCATACTTCCTCCTCAAACCAGTAGCAAGGGAAAAAAGGAATAATAGAGAGCATAGCAGCTGCAGTTCTTGATTCCAAAGCATAAGGTATGTGCTCTCACTATGGCTCCATGTTCCCCTTACCTTCTCCAGCTCCTCAGCTGGATGTGAGTGGATTGTGGTGACCCAAACCTCTGTTTGGCAGAATCTCAGTGCCGCCTGCCACTGCTTTTTTGGATGGCTTCAGAGTTACCTGGTTCCAAGCATGGTCCTCAGTGTTGTATCAGCAACCCAGCCACGCCCTTGTAGTTGGGCTTACTCTGTAAGTTTACTCTGTAAGTCCTTCTCTCTGCGTTGGTTCAGTAGTAGGATGAATCCAGACTACCCAGGGACAGTCTTAGCTTCCAACTTAATGGAATTGTGACTGTGTTTCCTGATAGAAGGTGGCTCTTCTAGGCCTCCAGTTTGCTTACTATCGATCTGGGAAATATATTGATTCTTGTTCTCTGGAGAACCTTGACTGATACGAGATAGTCTGAAGACATAAGGACTGTTAAGCAATACTCATAAACTGAACCAAGTGATAATGCCAGTCACAACTGTGGCTCCAGAAGTCACATTTTTACTGCAGCAGTCAACACAGAGTGTGGTACCTGGTATGTAGGTACTCAGGTCTGAGCAGTAGGAGAGCCAATGCTATAAGGTCTAGTCTGAGTCTGAGTCCAAAGGCAGGAGAAACCTGATGCCCCAGCTCAAAGACAGTCAGATGTAGAGAGTTAGTTCTTCATTATTTGGTCTCTGGTCTATTCCACGTTTTGGTGGGTTTGTACTCCCATGGAGGACAAACTGCTTTACTCAGTCTACCCATTCCAATGTTAATCTAATCCAGAAAAACTCACGCATACACTCAGAATGATGTTTAACCAAATATATGGACACCCCATGGCTCAGTCAGCTTGACATGTAAAATTAACCATCACACATCTATCTGGCTGTTGCTGAACTAAATGAAAGTGAGATAGGAATTATGCCTACATTCTTTGAGTCCTGGATAGTAGCACCAAGCTCTGCCTTTCCCCCAGGTGTGTGGCATTGTTCTTAGTTTATTCTACAGGGAGGAGCAGTTTTAGGAGTGTCAATTTGCACTCCTTCATTGCCCTCATGCAACGAATCAGTAAACTGATGTGGTGTTTTGCCAGTTGATAAATATATCTGCTTCTACTATACATTATGGTACTGAGGAAATAACATCAGGAGGGATCTCTGGTGCCACTGGACCCACTCTGTGATGGACTCAGGCCAAGACTCTGTCACCTGTCTCCACAAGCCCCCCCATTTGAATGGTGTACCATAGCAATATTTTAGAGAGCAGCTTAAGTCTAGACCATATCTAACATGGGAAAGGCTGAGTCTTTCTTCAGTGCACAGTCACCTTGGAAATAGCCACAGGATGCTGTGTGGGAGGCTTGCAGGGTGAGTCACAGCATGTACCTGAGGCAGCATGGTTGGGTCCCTCTCAAAGACACCCAGCCACTTCCTCTATTGAGAGGCTCTAAGTCAGTGGAACTTGGTAAAAGGCTTGAATCCCTACTGTGGTGACTACATTAGGTCCCAGCCCATGAGACTAGAGTTGTTTCTCTTCTATATGCCAAGTAGCACCTTAGTAGATGGTCCATCTATTTCTGTTTTATGTCTTAAAAACCTGAGATCATTGAGTGACCCCCACAGATCCCAGTGGAATAAGACTCTGATTACCACTCATCGCTGTGGTTTGTTTCATTGACCTTGTTTCTAACTGCTACCAACCAGTTGGTCTCCCTCACTCTTGGGTTCCTTTATCTCCATTGATATCAAAGATACTGATTTCATTTCAACCACCCTGCACCTGTTTTCCAGGCTGCAGAAGAGAGCCACCACACCCAGGGCAGCCACCACAAGCTTTCCCAGAGTACTCCTCCTCCCGCCGTCTTGGGGACCTTATGGGAGTGTGATTAGAAAACAGCTATTGCTCATCCTAGGTCCACTCCAGAACTCCCATTTCTGAGACTTCAGACTTCTTCCTCTCCAGGAGGGATCAGCTCAGGGCCAGATCATAAATATTTTAGGCTTTGTGAGCAAAGAGGCAAAATTCAGCAGGTATTCTTGCCAAGGGCCAATAGTTTTGTTTGTTTAACATGTAAAAATTGTAAAAACCATTTTTACCTTTCAGGCCATACAGAAACAGACAGCAGGCCAGATGTGTCCCACAGGCTGTAGTTTGCCAGGCCCTACTCCACAGGATGCCACGAAGTTCAGTTCAATTACATAAACATAGGCCATCCCTGAGTCCAGGCTTTACTTGGCCAATTAGGCAGATTACTGATGCCACTTCCTGGTACTCAAGCTAAAACATTAAGTCCTAAATCCCCGGTGAGTGTATCCCATTAGTGAATTTAACGAGATCAAGCCTTATGTTTTGTCCTCATTGGTCCAATGCCTTTGGAAACTCATACCTTCTCTCTGGCTCCTGCCAATACAGATGGGTGTGAGGTTCTGTAAATCTTATGAAAGATTTCTTATGTAAGGGATGCAGGCTGTCGCATATTTCACCCTCTGAGCTGTGCTAAGACCTGAGTCTAGATCAAGAGGCAGTGAGAGGTGATAGGATTGAGTCCTGAGGGAATGACTAGCAAGTTATTATGCATGGAAAAGCTGTTCTTAGGGAGGACAAATCTGTCCCCATGGGCAGGAGGATTTTGTGGGTTCAAAGTTTTCATATTTGCCTGTGTCTGCCCAAATGATTGCAATCTAATTATCATGGGACCTTGATATGGGACCTATGGTATGAGCTGATCATGTACTTGGTGCTGCAGGTCTGCAACTTTTGTTAGGCTCTGAGCTTTGTCCTCAGCCATATCGGCCCTGGGGCTCTGGCGGAGGAGGGGTTGCTGCAATTATAGCGTCTGAATAGCTACAGGCACTTTCTGATTTTTTCTATGCATGCTCTCAATTGTACATTCAGAGATTTCAATTTCTTCTTTTCCTTTTGTACACCTTCTAAGGTTGTAAGAAGAAGCCAAGAGACTCAACAATCTTTATAATCACTGCTGTAACCATAGCAATTAAGTGCCTCTGCCACTGACCTCCTAGCATCTTCCCTTCCACCTGCATTTCATCTCCTGTCACTGACAACTTGAGTAACTGATGTCACCATTGTCCTGGATTATTTGTTTTCTGTTTTTTCCTGGCAAGGAGGTACTACCTGTGTTTCTCACATACATGACCAATCCAATTCCAGAATTCCATTTCAGGGTCTCAACAGAAAACAGCATGCTCAAATTGGGATAGCTGAGGAAAAAATCATGAAGGGGTATAGAGGCCTAACCCAGTGATGAGAGGAAGCAGTTGCTGAGACTTGGAGACAGACATAACTGTGGAGAGGGTTGCTGGAAAGAAGCTGGGATCCTAAGTTAAGCAACACAGTCATCACTTTTGACATTTTCCTCTAATATTTTGTGCAGTTATGCAGCAAATTCTGTTTCAAAGGTAAACCTTATTTAAAACCCCATAGCATCACATGACTCCTATTTTGAAAAGTCTGCAAAATAATTACTTCCCTTTCTTTAGTTATCCTTATCATATTCTACAGCTGATGGAATTCAGTTAAGCAACATTGGTTGTCTACTGAAAACTAAATTAATATGGTGAGGATTTATTTTAAGTTTTCATTAATGTTTTCATAGCATAGCACTTGAAACATGACAGTTTATCATTCCATATATTTGCAGGATTTTTTTAAAGAAAACCATCCTGATTCTCTATTTTCTTACTATCAAATACCATCACAGTATAATTTATTTTCATCCCTTAGCCTGTTGATCACTTTTATCTGATGATTGCTTTCATTTAAATTTTAACTGGGGTTTGCAAACTCTTTTTATAGACCGGAGGACAATAAATAAACTTTTGTAGTGTGGCGGGGTGATCTGTAGTCCAGGAAATCAATATCTAGGCTTCTATATGCAGGAGTTGTTCAAGGCAGGAACTATTTTCTTATTTATTTTTTAAGTCGCTTTAGAGTTCCAAATGTATAACTATATAGGATTCCATAAGTTAAGAGTATAGGCTTACTGGTTTTAAAGAAGTCTTCTTCTTCACAATGATATTTTTTCAGGTATTTTTGAGATGTGTCCTTATTTATCTGGAGAATGGATACACTTATTCTTGGCCTTCATTTCATTATTCCTACCTAGTGTGAGGAGATGACCAAAAACCTCATCTAACAGGTGTCACTTATACCTCTTAACATCACTATTTCCAAATATTAATTGTCCCCCGGAAATCCTTTTACTAGGGCTGTTCTTGACGGTCTGTCTCCATTCATCACTTTGTGATTACTGAGTTTTCACATCACTTTAAATCTTTGATGAGCTGTTCTTCAAAGAAAGAAGGTCATTTACATGTCCGTTTTACTGAAAGAAGGACAAGATGAGACAAAGAGGTATTATATAATTCAGTGTGCCTATGAAGCTTTTTAGGCCATATTCTGAAATAGATAGCAATTTTTTTAATCAAACTCTATATAAAATAAATGAGGTATTGTTTGGGAAGAACCCTCCACCCCACTTTTTGCCAAACTTGTTGGCACCCTGCAGTTTATAGCATGAAAATCAGCTTCTCTGCACAGCGATTTTTAAGACTGCCAAAGGCAATCAGCTGTTCTCAGAGCTGTGCCCCAATGCACTTTGTATGCCCTTCTGTTATAGCACTGAACACCTGGTGGTTTGTAATGTATCTTTTTACAAGTCTTTCTCCTTCTGTAGACTGAGTGCCCTGAAGGCAAGGACTGTTAATTATTCACCATTCTGCATACACTCTAATCAGGTGGGCTTACAAACAACAGAAAATTTATCTCCTGCAGTTTTGGAGGCTGAGAGGTCCCATATCTAACCACTGACAGATTTGGTGTCTGGGAGGGCCAGCTTCCTGGTTCATACATGGCCATCTTCTCAACGCGTTCTCACATGGTGCAAAGGATGAGGGAGCTCTCCGGGGTCTCTTTTATAAGGGCACTAATCCTTTCATGGAGGGCTCTGCACTCATGACCTCATCACCTTCCAAAGGTCCTACCTTCTAATATCATCACATCGAGGATTAAACTTTCAACATATGAATTTTGGAAGATCATACTCACTTAGTTTATAAAATGGTCTGCTTGGTGTATGATGGTCACTGAGTAAATTTTGAGTAGCAGTCTTACCTAGCATGTCATTGTGCTTATATGTGATTGCCACTGATAACTCAAATTACTAAATTTGTGATGTATCAATGATGCTGTTTTCCTAGTCTTACTATTAGTAGCCCAAGGGCCCTGGATTAACTTTCTCAATACAGTTCATTCATTCATTCAACATTTATTGAGTACCTTACTAAATGCCAAGCTCCCAATTAAGCTCTGAGAATCCAAGAAGACTAAGACTTTGTTCCCACCTTTCCCTTCAGTTTCCCTTTCCTAAGACAGACATAATAAAACAATTGCATCACAACATGATAGATGCTGTCATAGTCAGAGTGGAAACAAAAGGAGACTGAGTGGGACAGGGGAGCTGAAAGATGCCCACCAGCCTCCAGAAAGAGTGAAAACTATCTCAAGATCATCTTTATTTTCTGACCAATCCTCATATACAAAGTGTCGTCAGAAACATAGATTTATGTGTCTAGGTAGCACCATTTGCATTTCATTTTATGAAACTGAGTCTGATGATTAGGTATGGAATTAATGTACATTTTCAGCTAAGCAAGTCATTAAAAACAAATGTAAGTCTAATTTGGCTCCTCCTTTAGCTTCAGTAAACTAACATGTTACAGTAAGAGCCTTGTTAATTTGTATAGTGCTAGGAAAAAGCCACAAAAATGACCTGATTTGCACTTTATATTTAAACAGCTATAATTTTGTAAAAATGGGACATGTTGGCCATCTGAAAAGTACTTACTTGTATAATTTCTACAAGCCATTGAAAGTAATTATTATATCATAATCCAAATGCTTCCCTGAGGTTCCCATGGAAAGAAAAGTACCTTCTATCATGATATGGTTTGGATTTGTGTCCCTGCCCAAATCTCATGTTGAATTGTAATCCCAGTGTTGGAGGAGGGTCCTGGTGGGAGTCAACTTGATCATGGGGGGCGGCTTTCCCCCTTGCTGTTCTTGTGATAGTGAGTTCTCACGAGATCTGGTATTTTAAAAGGTGCAGCACCTCCCTCTTCTCTTTTTTCCTCCTCCTTTGGCCATGTAAGACCATGCCTGCTTCCCCTTTGCTTTCTGCTATGACTGTAAGTTTCTTGAGGCCTCCCCAGCCATGCTTCCTGTACAGCCTGTGGAATGTGAGCCAATCAAATCTTTTTTCTTTGTAAATTACCCAGTCTCAGTTCTTTATAGCAATGTGAGAACAAACTATTACAGAAAATTGGTACTGGGAGTGGGGCATTTCTATAAAGATACCTGAAAATGTAGAAGCAACTTTGGAACCGAGTAATGGGCAGAAGTTGGAAGAGTCTGGAGGCCTCAGAAAAAGGCAATGAGAGAAAGTTTACCAAAATGCTGATAGTAATATGGTCAGTGAGGTCCAGGCTGAGGAAGACTCAGATAGAAATGAGGAACTTATTGGGAATTGGAAACTGGAGCAAAGATCACTTTTGTTATACCTTAGAAAAGAGTTGGAGGTATTGTGCCCCCGCCCTAGAGATCTCTGGAACTTTGAATTCAAGAGTGTTGACTTAGGCTGTCTGGTGAAAGAAATTTCTAAGCATCAAAACATTGAAGATGTGACCTGGCTGCTTCTGCTTCATATTTGTGAGCCAAGAATGACCTGGAGCTGAAACTTATATTTAAAAGGGAATTAGAGTGTAAAAATTTTGAAAATGTGCTGGCCTAGTCATGTAGTAGAAAACAAAAGTCCATTTTCTGGGGAAGAATTAAAGCTGGGTTCAGAAATTTACATAAGTAAAGAGGAGCTGAATGTTAATAGCCAAAACAATGGGGAAAATGCCTCAATGGCATTTCAGAGTAGCTCCTCCCATCACGGGGCCAGAGGCCTAGCGGGGAAGAGTGCAACCTCAGGACACTGCTTCTTGTGTCCCAGCTCCTCCAGCTCCAGCTGTGGCTAATAGGGCCCCAGATACATCTCAGGCCACTGCTACAGAAGGTGCCAGCCGTAAGCCTTGGCAGCTTCCACAGAATGTTAAGCCTACATGTGCACAGAGGGCAGGAGTTGAGGCTTGAGAATCTCCACCTAGGTTTTAGAGGATGTATGGAAATGCCTGGATGTCCCATCAGAAGTCTGCTGCAAGGGTAGAGCCCTCATGGGGAATCTCTACTAGGGTAGTGTGGAGGAAAAATCTGGGGTTGGAGCCCCACACACAGTGTCCCTCACTAGGGCCCTGCCTTGTGAAGCTGTGAGAAGAGGGCCACTGTCCTCTGGAACCCAGAATGGTAGATTCACTGGCAGCTTGTGCCGTGTGCCTGGAAAAGCTGCAGGCAATCAATGCCAGCCCTTTGCAGCAGCCATGGGAGCTGATTCCTGTAGAGCCACAGGAGCAGAGCTGCTAAAGGCCTTGGGAGCCTAGCCCTTGCATCAGTGTTGTCTAGATATGAGACATGAAGTCAAAGGAGATTATTTTGGAGTTTTAAGGTTTTTATCTTTTTCCTTTTTTTTTTTTTTAATAGAGTCTCACTCTGTTGCCCAGGCTGGAATTCAGTGGCTCATTGCAACCTCTGCCTCCTGGGTTCAAGCAATGCTCCTGCCTCAGCCTCCCAAGTAGCTGGGATTACAGGTGTGTGCCATCCTGCCTGGCTAATTTTTGTATTTTTAGTAGAGATGGGTTTTGCCATGTTGGCCCGGCTGGTCTCAAATTTCTGGCCTCAAGTCATCTGCCTGCCTCAGCCTCCCAAAGTCCTGGGATTACATGTATGAGCCACCACATCCAGCAAGGAGCTTTAAGATTTAATGGCTGCCCTAATTTTGAACTTGCATGGGCCTGCAGCCCCTTTATTTTGGCTGATTTCTCCTTTTGATTGGGTGTATTTCCCCATTGCCTGAACCCTTATTGTATCTTGGAAGTAATAACTTGTTTTTGATTTTACAGGATCCTAGGCAGAAGGGACTTGCCTTGTCTCAGATCAGTCTGAGGACCATGGAGTTTTGAATTAATGACAAAATGAGTTAAGACTTCAAGGAACTGTTGAGAAGGGATGATTGTATTTTGCAATGTGAGAAGGACAGGAGATTTGGAAGGGACCAGAGGTGGAATAATGTGGTTTAGATTTTTCTCCCTGCCCATCTGATATCGAATTGTAATCCCTAGTGATGGAGGAGGGACCTAATGGGAGATGATTGGATCATAAGGGTGGATTTTTCCCTTACTGTTCTTGTGATAGTGAGTGAGTTCTCATGAATCTGGTGATCTTATGAGTGAGATCTCGTGAGTGAGATAGTGAGTGAGTTCTCTCATGAGATGAGGAAAACCTATGGTACACAATCCAGCCAGGAAGCCATGAAGAGAAAGGAGGATAAAAAGCCTGTGTGATTTCACGCAGGAAGGTTCTATGAGCCAGGGCAGCACACATTACTTCTGACCAGAGCTCAGACACATCCTGCAAGGGAGCCCAGAAATGTAGTCTAGCTGTGTGTCCAGAGGAAAAGAAGGAATTGGGTTTGGTGAATAACTAACCACAATGATGATAAACTTTTTAAAAAAATTAATAACTGCCATTTATTGAGCACCAAATTATAGTAATAAGAACTTTACTCTAAATTGCTTCAAAATTTTCACAACCTCATTTACCCATTTTCCCATTGACAAATATTTATTGTTCTTCTGTAATGTGTCAGACATTGAGCCAGAGTGAAGGCAGTAGACATGGTAAAAAGTTGGTCAGATTAGAGATATCTTTTAAAGGTAAGGCCAATAAGATTCGCTGATAGACTGAATCTGGAATATAAGAGCAACAGAGGATTCAAGAATGACTTTCACATTTTGGGCATGAGCAACTGGAAGAACTCAACAGTTTGCTCTGGCCATGTCAAGTTTGAAATACCTCTTAGACATCCTAGTGGTGATGCCAAAAAGTCAGTTGAATAAACAAATCTTAATTTCTAAACAAAGTAGAACCAGAGCCAGCTTCATGGGTGGGCAACCCATGCAGTCCCACAGGGCCCTCAGACATGGAAAGGTTTCACACCTGATGTAATGTTTTACTGCTGCAGTCTTAAAATTCTTAATAATTTATTTAGTAAGTGCTCCATATTTTTATTTTTCACCATGCCCTACAAATTAGGTATCTTGTCATGGGAGGAATTCTTTGTGAGGCAGGGGAAACTCGTAAAAGTCTGGGGTTCTGAAGGCAAGGAAAAGAAAGCCTTTTGAGAAGAAAGAGGTTGTGAAAGATCAAGGAATGTAACAACCAAAAAAAAAAATGGAAATTATCAAGGTGGAATTGGTGGTGACAACCACAAGAGCCATGTCCAAGGGTGGAGTGGGGAGGACAAAAAGCCTGTTGGAGTGAGCTGAAAAGAGGAGAGCTGCCTATGCCCACAGGTTCCCCCTGCAGGGATCAGGGAAATGGGATGATAGCTGGAAGATTGTGCTGAGTCAAAGCATGTTTTTGAAAAGTGAGAGAAATTAAAGAATGTTTGTCTGCCGAGGTGAGTGATTCAGGAGAGAGAGAAAAACTGATGATGCAGTGGAGAAAGGGAAGAATTACAGGAAAAGTGCGTAAGTCAAGGATGTGGAGGACATGTGAAGGGGTTGGCTGTAAGAATAGATATGTGATTACATTTCAAAAGCAAAGAAGATTTCTCAAGGCCATGTACTGAAGAGACTATCTTTTATCCATATATGTTCTCAGAACCTTTGTTGAAAATCAGTTAACCATAAATGCATGGGTTTATCTCTGGACTCTATTCTCTTCCATTGATTGATGTGCCTGATTTTATGCCAGTACCATGCTATTTTGATTACTTTAGCTTTGTAATATATTTTGAAGTCAAATAGTGTGCTGCCTCTAGCTTTGTTCTTTCTGCATAAGATTGCCTTGGTTGTTCAGGGTCTAAAAAGAAAGAAATTTTGTCATTTGTGACAAAATAGATGAACCTGGAGAACATTATGCTAAATGAAATAAGCCAGATACTGAAAGACAGATACTGCATGATCTCACTTATATGTGAAATATTTAAAAAATGAAACTCATTCATAGGAGCAAAGACTAGAGTGATGATTGCCAGGGGCTAAGGGTAGGGGACAGAGAAAGGAGAGCTGTTTTTCAGAGGTCACAAAGTTTCAGTAAGCCAGGAAGGCTAAGTTCTGGGGATCTATTGTACAGCATGATGAATATAGTTAATAATAATGTATGGTGTATTTGAAAATTGCCAAGAGATTTTAAATGTTCTAATCACAAAAAAATATAAGTGTGTGAGTGCTGGATATACTAATTACATTGATTTAATCATTCTACAATATATGATACTGTAGATATATATATATTATATATATCAAATGATCACATTATACAGCATAAATATATAAAATTTTATTTTCTAGCTATACCTTAATTTTTAAGAAGCAGAGAAGGCAGAGTCTATGGATTCCAGAAGGTTGGCAATTTGGAGTTGTTTTAGACCATGTGCTTTTTTTTCCTTAATGGAATATGAGGTGAGGTCAGCAACTGAGGTGATGGGAGGAGTCATGAGTTTGGGAAGGTAAGTTCAGAAACCTGAAAGGTTAATTTACTAGAAAAAGGTCAGATTGCTAGGCAATCCTGTGCTGAGTTCCCATTTGAGATTTTTTGAATATCCATTTGCAGTCAACATTGTCGAGTGATGTTTTATTCCCCAGTGTCTTTCAGCTGCTCAGGTGCAAGTACAGAGTAGGATAGTTGAGTTTAGACATAATTGGTTCTGTTATGGCCCCTATGTTACAGATGAAGGGACTAGGGTTCAGAGAAGTAAGTAACTTGCTAGTAATTGACAGAGTTTGCACGTAAATCTCTGACTCTCGACTCTAAGCTCTTGAGCACTATATCATATTTCAGAGCTGTTCTTAATAGTATGGTCTAATCAGTATAGATTCTATAAACTTTTATCCCTTCCCCTAGTGGAGAGCAGGTGAATAAGTAGTACTGTAATTTATATCTCAACTTCTTTCCCACCCCTAGCATTATCCAAAAAGGGTATCTCACCTAGTTACCAAATCCCAGCCTTGGGAATCACAAAGCAATATTGTGCATTGAAGACATGCTGATGGGATAAAAAAAGGATCCCTGAGTTTGATCACCATCTCTCCTGCCTGCTGACCATGTGACTTGCAGCATGGTTGTAAGAATCTGTCCAGCATTAACTGAGCACCTATAGTATGCCAAGCAGTAAGGAAGGTGCTGAGGAGATATATGTAAGGTTATTCTTGTAAGGATATTGCCGAGTTTAAAATGAGGAAACTGAGGCCAGCACGAGACAAATTAAATTCCAGTTTATTTAGCTCCCGGGCGAGGTTCTGTGGCCCTGGGGGAGGGAGAGAGAGAGAGGCCAGAGAAGTCGTGCCCGGCCGTTCTGGGCATGGGGTTTTATAGGGGATGAGGGCAGTAGATTGGTCAGTGGGGAAACAAAGCATGGGCAACTGCATTGGTCATAGAGAGACTGGACCTGGACTTGGCAAGTTGCCATTGGTAGTCCAGCAGGGCTAT